>JAVLSZ010000132.1:345000-412500 GCA_032313775.1 Urocyon cinereoargenteus | reverse complement strand
AACCAAACCCTAACCCTAACCCGAACCCTAACCCGAACCCTAACCCTAACCCTAACCCGAACCCTAACCCTAACCCTAACCCGAACCCTAAACCGAACCCTAACAATGACCCTAACGCTAACCCTAACCCCTAACTCTAACCCGAACCCTAACCCTAACACTAAACCTAACCTTAATCCGAACCCTAACCCTAACACTAACCCTAACCCGAACCCGAACCCTAACCCTAAACCTAACCCTAAACCTAACCCTAACCCTAACCCGAACCCTAACCCGAACCCTAACCCGAACCCTAACCCTAACACTAACCCTAACCCTAAACCTAACCCTAACCCTAACCCGAACCCTAACCCTAAACCTATCCGTAAACCTAACCCTAACACTAACACTAACCCGAACCCTAACCCTAACCCTAACCCTGACCCTAACCCTAACCCGAACCCTAATCCTAACCCTAACCCTAACCCTAACCTCTAACCCTAACCCCAACCCTAACCCTAACCCGAACACTAAGCCTAATCCTAACCCGAACCCTAACCCTAACCCGAACCCTAACACTAACCCGAACCCTAACCCTAAACCTAACCCTAAACCTAACCCTAACCCTAACCGGTCCCTAACTTGATCCCTAACCCTAACCCTAACCCTAACCCGAAACATAACCCTAACCCTAACCCTAACCCGAATCCGAACCCTAACCCGAACCCTAACCCTAACCCTAAACCGAAACCTAACCCTAACCCAAACCCGAACTCTAACCCTAACCCGAACCCTAACCCGAAACCTAACCCGAACCTTACCCGAACCCTAACCCGTACCCTAACCCGAACCCTAAACCGAACCCTAAACCTAACCCTAACCCGAACCCTAACCCGAACCCTAACCCTAACCCAAACACTAACCCAAACCCTAACACGAACCCTAACCCTAACCCTAACCCGAACCCTATCGCTAACCCAAACCCGAACCCTAACCCGAACACTAACCCTAACCCTAACCCGAACCCTAACCCTAACCCTAACCCGAAATCTAACCCGAAACGTAACCCTAACCCTAACCCTAATCCTAACCCGAACCCTAACCCTAACCCTAACCCTAACCCCGAAACCGAACCCTAACTTTAACCCTAACCCTAAACCGAACCCTAACCCGAACCCTAACCCAAACCCCAAACCTAACCCTAACCCGAACCCGATCCCTAACCCAAATCCTAACCCGAACCCTAACCCTAACCCGAACCCTAACCCTCACCCTAACCCTAACCCGAACCTTAACCCTAACCCGAACCCGACCCCTAACCCGAACCCTAACACGAACCCTAACCCTAACCCTAACCCTAACCCGAACCCTATTCCTAACACTAAACCGAACCCTAACCCTAAGCCGAACCCTAACCCTAACCCTAACACGAACCCTAACCCGAACCCGAACCCGAACCCGAAACCTAACCCGAAACCTAACCCGAACCCAACCCAATCCCGAAACCTAACCCTAACCCGAACCCTAACCCTAACCCTAACCCTAACTCTAACACTAAACCTAACTCTAACCCGAAACCTAAATCTAACCCGAACCCTAACACTAAACTTAACCCGAACCCTAACCCTAACCCTAACCCGAACACTAACCGTAACCCGAACCCTAACCCTAACCCTAACCCTAAACCTAACCCTAACCCAAACCCCAAACCTAACCCTAACCCTAACCCGAACCCGATCCCTAACCCAAATCCTAACCCGAACCCTAACCCTAACCCGAACCCTAACCCTAACCCTAACCCTAACCCGAACCCTAACCCTAACCCGAACCCGACCCCTAACACGAACCCTAACACGAACCCTAACCCTAACCCTAACCCTAACCCGAACCCTATTCCTAACACTAACCCGAACCCTAACCCTAAGCCGAACCCTAACCCTAAACCTAACACGAACCCTAACCCTAACCCGAACCCGAACCCTAAACCTAACCCGAAACCTAACCCGAACCCAACCCAATCCCGAAACCTAACCCTAACCCGAACACTAACCCTAACCCTAACCCTAACCCTAACTCTAACCCTAAACCTAACCCTAACCCGAAACCTAAATCTAACCCGAACCCTAACACTAAACTTAACCCGAACCCTAACCCTAACCCGAACCCTATCCGTAACCCGAACCCTAACCCTAAACCTAACCCTAAACCTAACCCTAACCCGAAACCTAAACCTAACCCTAAACCGAACCTTAACCCGAAACCTAACCCTAACCCTAAACTGAACACTAACCCCTAACCCTAACCCGAACCCTAACCCTAACCCGAACCCGAACCCTAACCCTAACCCGAACCCGAACCCGAACCCTAACCCGAACCCGAACCGGAACCCAACCCTAACACTAACCCGAACCCTAACCCTAACCCTAAACCTAACCCTAACCCGAATCCTAACCCTAACCCTAAAACGAACCCTAACCTGAACCCTAACACTAACCCGAACCCTAACCCTAAGCCTAACCCTAACCCTAAACCGAACCCTAACCCGAAACCTAACCCTAACCCTAACCCTAACCCTAACCCTAACCCAAACCCTTACCCTAACCGGAACCCTAACCCTAACCCTAACCCGAACCCGAACCCTAAGCCCTTACTCGAATCCTAACCCTAAACCGAACCCTAACCCGAACCCTAACACTAACCCTAACCCCGAAACCGAACCCTAACCCTAACCCTAACCCTCACCCGAACCCTAACCCGAACCCAAACCCTAACCCGAACCCGAACCCTAAATATAACCCTAACCCTAAACCGACCCCTAACCCGAAACCTAACACGAACCCTAACCCTAACCCTAACCCTAACCCTAACCCGAACCTTAACCCGAACCCTAACCCGAACCTTAACCCGAACCCTAACCCGAACCCTAACCCGAACCCTAACCCTAACCCTAACCCTAACCCGAACCCTAACCCTAAACCTAACCCGAAACCGAACCCTAACCCTAAACCTAACCCGAAACCGAACCCTAACCCTAACCCGAAACCGAACCCTACCATTATCCCTAATCCGAACCCTAACCCTAACCCTAACCATAACCCTAACCCTAACCCGAACCCTAACCCTAACCAGATCCCGAACCCTAACCCTAACCCGAACCCTAACCCTAACCCAAACCCTAACCATAACCCGAACCCTAACCCTAAGCCTAACCGGAACCCGAACCCAAACCCTAACCCTAAAGCTAACCCGAACCCTAACCCTCACCCGAACCCTAACCCTAAACCTAACCCGAACCCTAACCCAAACCCTAAACCGAACCCTAACCCTAACCAGAACCCTAACCCGAACCTAACCCGAACCCTAACCCTAACCCTAACACGAACCCTAACCCTAACCCTAACCGTAAACCTAAACCGAGCCCTAACCCTAACCCTAACCCTAACCCTAACCCTAATCCGAACCCTAACCCAAACCCTAACCCGAACCCTAAACCTAACCCTAACCCTAACCCGAAACTTAACCCTAAACCTAACCCTAACCCTAAGCCTAACTCGAACCCGAACCCTAACCCTAACCCTAACTCGAACCCTTACCCTAACCCGAACCCTAACCCTAACACGAACCCTAACACTAACACTAACCCTAACCCGAACCCTAACACGAACCCTAACCCTAACCCTAACCCTAACCCGAACCCTAATGCTAACCCGAACCCGAACACTAACCGTAACCCTAACCCGAACCCTAACCCTAACCCGAAACCTAAACCTAACCCGAACCCTAACCCTAACCCGAAACCTAAGCCGAACCCAAACCTAACCCGAACCCTAACCCTAACCCTAACCGGAACCCTAACCCTAACCCTAACCCGAACCCGAACCCTAACTCCTTACCCGAATCCTAACCCTATCGAGAACCCTAAACCGAACCCTAACCCTAACCCTAACCCCGAACCCGAAACCTAAACCTAACCCTAACCCGAACCCTAACCCGAACCCAAACGCGAACCCCAAACCTAACCCTAACCCGAACCCGAACCCTAACCCTAACCCTAACCCGAACTCTAATCCTAAACCTAACCCTAACCCTAACCCTAACCCTAACCCGAAACCTAAGCCGAACCCAAACCTAACCCGAACCCTAACCCTAACCCTAACCGGAACCCTAACCCTAACCCTAACCCGAACCAGAACCCTAACTCCTTACCCGAATCCTAACCCTATCGCGAACCCTAAACCGAACCCTAACCCTAACCCTAACCCCGAACCCGAACCCTAACCCTAACCCTAACCCGAACCCTAACCCGAACCCAAACGCGAACCCCAAACCTAACCCTAACCCGAACCCGAACCCTAACCCTAACCCTAACCCGAACTCTAATCCTAAACCTAACCCTAACCCTAACCCTAACCCTAACCCGAAACCTAACACTAACCCTAACTCGACCCCTAAACCGAACCCTAACTCGAACCCTAACCCTAATCCTAACCCTAACCCGAACCCTAACCCTGAACCTAACCCTAACCCAAACCCTAACCCGACCCCTAACCCGAACCCTACACGAACCCTAACCCTAACCCGAACCCTAACCCTAACCCGAACCCGAACCCAAAACCTAACCCTAACCCTAACCCGAACCCTAACCCTAATCCGAACCCTAAACCTAAACCTAACCCGAACCCTAACCCTAAACCTAACCCGAACCCTAACCCTAACCCGAACCCTAACCCTAACCCGAACCCGAACCCGAACCCTAACCCAAACCCGAACCCTAACCCGAACCCGAACCCAAACCCTAATCCGAAACCTAAACCTAAACCTAACCCGAACCCTAACCCTAAACCTAACCCGAACCCTAACCCTAACCCGAACCCTAACCCGAACCCTAACCCTAAACCGAACCCTAACCCAAACCCGAAACCTAACCCGAACCCGAACCTAACGCTTACCCGAACCCGAACCCTAACCCTAACCCTAACCCGAACCCAAACCCTAACCCTAACCCGAACCCTAACCCTAACCCTAACCCGAACCCGAACCCTAACCCTAACCCGAACCCTAACCTTAACCCTAACCCTAACCCGAACCCTAAACCTAACCCTAACCCTAACCCGAACCCTAACCCTAACCCGACACCTAACCCGAACCGTAACACGAACCCTAACCCTAATCCGAACCCTAAACCTAACCCGAAACCTAATCCGAACCCAACCCTAACCCGAAACCTAACCCTAACCCGAACCCTAACCCTAACCCTAACCCTAACCCGAAACCTAAACCTAACCCGAACCCTAACCCTAAAACTAACCCGAACCCTAACCCTAACCCTAACCCGAACCCTAACCGTAACCCGAATCCTAAACCTAACCCTAACCCGAACCCTAAACCGAAACCTAACCCTAACCCTAACAATAACCCGAACCCTAACCCGAACCCTAACCCTAACCCTAACCTGAACACTAACACCTAACCCTAACCCGAACCCGAACCCTTACCCGAACCCGAACCCTAACCCTAACCCTAACCCTAACCCGAACCCTAACCCGAACCCTAACTCTAACCCTAAACCGAACCCTAACACGAACCCTAACCCTAACCCGAACCCGAACCCTAACCAGAACCCTAACCCTAACCCTTACCCGAACCCTCACCCGAACCCTAAACCTAACCCTAAACATAACCCGACCCCTAACCTGAAACCTAACACCAACCCTAACCCTAACCTTAATCCTAACACGAACCTTAACCCGAACCTTAACCCGAACCCTAACCCTAACCCTAACACGAACCCTAACCCTAACCCTTACCCTAACCCGAACCCTAACCCGAACCCTAACCCTAACACTAACCTGAACCCAAACCCTAACCCTAACCCTAACCCCGAAACCGAACCCTAACCTTAACCCTAACCCTAAACCGAACACTAACCCGAACCCTAACCCAAACCCCAAACCTAACCCTAACCCTAACCCGAACCCGATCCCTAACCCAAATCCTAACCCGAACCCTAACCCTAAACCGAACCCTAACCCTAACCCTAACCTTAACCCGAAACCTAACCCTAACCCGAACCCGACCCCTAACCCGAAACCTAACACGAACCCTAACCCTAACCCTAACCCTAACCCGAACCCTATTCCTAACACTAACCCGAAACCTAACCCTAAGCCGAACCCTAAACCTAACCCTAACACGAACCCTAACCCTAACCCGAACCCGAACCCTAAACCTAACCCGAAACCTAACCCGAACCCAACCCAATCCCGAAACCTAACCCTAACCCGAACCCTAACCCTAACCCTAACCCTAACCCTAACTCTAACCCTAAACCTAACCCTAACTCGAAACCTAAATCTAACCCAAACCCTAACACTAAACTTAACCCGAACCCTAACCCTAACCCGAACCCTAAGCGTAACCCGAACCCTAACCCTAACCCTAACACTAAACCTAACCCTAACCCGAACCCTAAACCTAACCCTAACCCGAACCCTAACCCGAACCCTAACCCTAACCCTAAACTGAACACAAACCGTAACCCTAACCCGAACCCTAACCCTAACCCGAACCCGAACCCTAACCCTAACCCGAACCCGAACCCGAACCCTAACCCGAACCCGAACCGGAACCCAACCCTAACCCTAACCCGAACCCTAACCCTAACCCTAAACCTAACCCTAACCCGAATCCTAACCCTAACCCTAAAACGAACCCTAACCCGAACCCTAACACTAACCCGAACCCTAACCCTAAGCCTAACCCTAACCCTAACCCGAACCCTAACCCGAAACCTAACCCTAACCCTAACCCTAACCCTAACCCGAACCCTAACCCTAACCCTAATCCTAACCTTAACCCTAACCCGAACCCTAACCCTAACCCTAACCCTAACCCTAACCCGAACCCAAACCCTAACCCCAACCCTAACCCTAACCCGAACCCTAACCCTAACCCCAACCCTAACCCTAACCCGAACCCTAACCCTAACCCTAACCCGAACCCTAACCCTAACCCGAACCCTAACCCTAACCCGAACCCTAAACCTAAACCTAACCCTAAACCTAACCCTAACCCTAACCCTAACCCGAACCCTAACCCTAACCCTAACCCGAACCCTAACCCTAACCCGAACCCTAACCCTAACCCGAACCCTAAACCTAAACCTAACCCTAAACCTAACCCTAACCCGAATCCTAACCCTAACCCTAACCCGAACCCTAACCCTAACCCAAACCCGAACCCTAACCCTAACCCGAAACCTAACACGAACCCTAACCCGAACCCTAAACCGAACCCTAACTCGAACCCTAAACCGAACCCTAACCCGAACCCTAACCCGAACCCTAAACCTAACCCGAACCCTAACCCGAACCCTAACCCGAAACCTAACCCTAACCCTAACCCGAACCCTAACGCTAACCCGAACCCGAACCCTAACCCGAACACTAACCCTAACACTAACCCGAACCCTAACCCGAACCGTAAACCTAACCCTAACCCGAACCCTAACGCTAACCCGAACCCGACCCCTAACCCGAACACTAACCCTACCCCGAACCCGAACCAAAACCATAAACCTATCCCTAACCCGAACCCTAACCCTAACCCTAACCCTAACCCTAACCCGAACCCTAACCCTAACCCTAACCGTAACCCTAACCCGAACCCTAAACCGAACCCTAACCCTAACCCTATCCCGAACCAGAACGCTAACCCGAACCCGAATCCTAACCAAAACCCAAACCCTTACCCTAACCGGAACCCTAACCCTAACCCTAACCCGGACCCGAACCCTAAGCCCTTACTCGAATCCTAACCCTAAACCGAACCCTAACCCGAACCCTAACCCTAACCCTAACCCCGAAACCGAACCCTAACCCTAACCCTAAACCTAACCCGAACCCTAACCCGAACCCAAACCCTAACCCGAACCCGAACGCTAAACATAACCCTAACCCTAACCCGACCCCTAACCCGAAATCTAACACGAACCCTAACCCTAACCCTAACCCTAACCCGAACCTTAACCCGAACCCTAACCCGAACCTTAACCCGAACCCTAACCCGAACCCTAACCCGAACCCTAACCCTAAACCTAACCCTAACCCGAACCCTAACCCTAACCCTAACCCGAAACCGAACTCTAACCCTAACCCTAACCCGAAACCGAACCCTACCATTAACCCTAATCCGAACCCTAACCCTAACCATAACCCTAACCCTAACCCGAACCCTAACCCTAACCAGAACCCGAACCCTAACCCTAACCCGAACCCTAACCCTAACCCAAACCCTAACCCTAACCCGAACCCTAACCCTAAGCCTAACCGGAACCCGAACCCAAACCCTAACCCTAAACCTAACCCGAACCCTAACCCTCACCCGAACCCTAACCCTAAACCTAACCCGAACCCTAACCCAAACCCTAAACCGAACCCTAACCCTAACCCGAACCCTAACCCGACCCTAACCCGAACCCTAACCCTAACCCTAACCCGAACCCTAACCCTAACCCTAACCGTAAACCTAAACCGAGCCCTAACCCTAACCCTAACCCTAACCCTAATCCGAACCCTAACCCAAACCCTAAACGGAACCCTAACCCTAACCCTAACCCTAACCCGAAACTTAACCCTAAACCTAACCCTAACCCTAAGCCTAACTCGAACCCGAACCCTAACCCTAACCCTAACTCGAACCCTTACCCTAACCCGAACCCTAACCCTAACACGAACCCTAACGCTAACACTAACCCTAACCCGAACCCTAACCCGAACCCTAACCCTAACCCTAACCCTAACCCGAACCCTAATGCTAACCCGAACCCGAACACTAACCCTAACCCTAACCCGAACCCTAACCCTAACCCGAAACCTAAACCTAACCCGAACCCTAACCCTAACATGAAACCTAAGCCGAACCCAACCCTAACCCGAACCCTAACCCTAACCCTAACCGGAACCCTAACCCTAACCCTAACCCGAACCAGAACCCTAACTCCTTACCCGAATCCTAACCCTATCGTGAACCCTAAACCGAACCCTAACCCTAACCCTAACCCCGAACCCGAACCCTAACCCTAACCCTAACCCGAACCCTAACCCGAGCCCAAACGCGAACCCCAAACCTAACCCTAACCCGAACCCGAACCCTAACCCTAACCCTAACCCGAACTCTAATCCTAACCCGAACCCTAACCCTAACCCTAACCCTAACCCTAACCCGAAACCTTACCCTATCCCTAACTCGTCCCTAAACCGAACCCTAACACGAACCCTAACCCTAATCCTAACCCTAACCCGAACCCTAACCCTGAACCTAACCCTAACCCTAACCCTAACCCGACCCCTAACCCGAACCCTAACACGAACCCTAACCCTAACCCGAACCCTAACCTTAACCCTAACCCTAACCCGACCCTAAACCTAACCCTAACCCTAACCCGGACCCTAACCCTAACCCTAACCCGACACCTAACCCGAACCGTAACACGAACCCTAACCCTAATCCGAACCCTAAACCTAACCGAAACCTAATCCGAACCCAACCCTAACCCGAAACCTAACCCTAACCCGAACCCTAACCCTAACCCTAACCCTAACCCGAAACCTAAACCTAACCCGAACCCTAACCCTAAAACTAACCCGAACCCTAACCCTAACCCTAACCCGAACCCTAACCGTAACCCGAACCCTAACCCTAACCCTAACCCTAAACCTAACCCTAACCCGAACCCTAACCCTAACAATAACCCGAACCCTAACCCGAACCCTAACCTTAACCCTAACCTGAACACTAACACCTAACCCTAACCCGAACCCGAACCCTTACCCGAACCCGAACCGTAACCCTAACCCTAAACCAAACCCTAACCCTAACCCGAACCCTAACCCGAACCCTAACTCTAACCCTAAACCGAACCCTAACCCGAACCCTAACCCTAACCCGAACGCGAACCCTAACCCGAACCCTAACCCTAACCCTAACCCGAACCCTAAACCGAACCCTAACCCTAACCCTAAACCTAACCCGACCCCTAACCCGAAACCTAACACGAACCCTAACCCTAACCCTAACCCTAACACGATCCTTAACCCGAACACTAACCCGAACCCTAACCCTAACCCTAACACGAACCCTAACCCGAACCCTAACCCTAACACTAACCTGAACCCAAACCCTAACCCTAACCCTAAACCTAACCCGAACCCTAACACTAACACTAAACCCTAAACCTAACACTAACCCTAACCCGAACCCGAACCCTAACCCTAACCATAACCCGAACCCGAACCCTAACCCGAACCCTAACCCTAACCCTAATCCGAACCCTAAACCTAACCCTAACCCTAACCCTAACTCTAACCCGAACCCTCACCCGAACCCTAACGCTAACCCGAACCCTAACCCTAACCTGAATCCTCACCCGAACCCTAACCCCTTAAACGAATCCTAACCCTAACCCGAAACCTCACCCGAACCCTAACCCTAACCCTAACCCCGAAACCGAACAATAACCTTAACCCTAACCCTAAATCGAACCCTAACCCGAACCCTAACCCAAACCCCAAACCTAACCCTAACCCTAACCCGAACACGAACCCTAACCCAAATCCTAACCCGAACCCTAACCCTAACCCGAACCCTAACCCTAACCCTAACACTAACCCGAACCCTAACCCTAACCCTAACCCGACCCCTAACCCGAACCCTAACACGAACCCTAACCCTAACCCTAACCCTAACCCGAACCCTATTCCTAACACTAACCCGACCCCTAACCCTAAGCCGAACCCTAACCCTAACCCTAACACGAACCCTATCCCTAACCCGAACCCGAACCCTAAACCTAACCTGAAACCTAACCCGAACCCAACCCAATCCCGAAACCTAACCCTAACCCGAACCCTAACCCTAACACGAACCCTAACCCTAACTCTAACCCTAAACCTAACCCTAACCCGAAACCTAAATCTAATCCGAACCCTAACACTAAACTTAACACGAACCCTAACCCTAATCTAACCCGAACCCTAACCATAACCCGAACCCTAACCCTAACCCTAACCCTAAACCTAACCCTAACCCGAACCCTAAACCTAACCCTAACCCGAACCCTAAACCGAACCCTAACCCTAACCCTAACCTGAACACTAACCCCTAACCCTAACCCGAACCCTAACCCTAACCCGAACCCGAAACCTAACCCTAACCCGAACCCGAACCCTAACCCGAACCCGAACCGGAACCCAACCCTAACCCTAACCCGAACCCTAACCCTAACCCTAACCCTAACCCTAACCCGAACCCTAACCCTAACCCTAACTCTAACCCTAAACCTAACCCTAACCCGAAACCTAACCCTAACCCTAACCCGAACCCTAACCCTAACCCTAACTCTAACCCTAAACCTAACCCTAACCCGAACCCTAACCCTAACCCTAACCCGAACCCGAACCCTAACCGTAACCCGAACCCTAACCCTAACCCTAACCCTAACCCTAACCCGAACCCTAACCCTAACCCTAACCCTAACCCTAACCCGAACCCGAACCCTAACCCGAACCCTAAACCGAACCCTAACCGTGACCCTAACACTAACCCTAACCCCTAACTCTAACCCGAACCCTAACCCTAACACTAAACCTAACCTTAATCCGAACCCTAACCCTAACACTAACCCTAACCCGAACCCGAACCCTAACCCTAAACCTAACCCTAACCCTAACCCTAACCCTAACCCGAACCCTAACCCGAACCCTAACCCTAACCCTAACCCTAACCCTAACCCTAAACCTAACCCTAACCCTAACCCGAACCCTAAACATAAACCTATCCCTAAACCTAACCCTAACACTAACCCTAACCCGAACCCTAACCCTTACCCTAACCCTAAACCTGACCCTAACCCTAACCCGAACCCTAACCCTAACCCTAACCCTAAACCTAAACTCTAACCCTAACCCCAACCCTTACCCTAACCCGATCACTAAGCCTAACCCTAACCCGAACCCTAACCCTAACCCGAACCCTAACACTAACCCGAACCCTAACCCTAAACCTAACCCTAAACCTAACCCTAACCCTAACCCGATCCCTAACTCGATCCCTAACCCTAACCCTAACCCTAACCCGAAACATAACCCTAACCCTAACCCTAACCCGAATCCGAACCCTAACCCGAATCCTAACCCTAACCCTAACCCGAAACCTAACCCTAACCCAAACCCAAACCCTAACCCTATCCCGAACCCTAACCCGAAACCTAACCCGAACCCTAACCCGAAACCTAAACCGTACCCTAACCCGAACCCTAAACCGAACCCTAAACCTAACCCTAACCCGAACCATAACCCGAACCCTAACCCTAACCCGAACCCTAACCCAAACCCTAACACGAACCCTAACCCTAACCCTAACCCGAACCCTAACGCTAACCCGAACCCGAACCCTAACCCAAACACTAACCCTAACCCTAACGCGAACCCTAACCCTAACCCTAACCCGAAATCTAACCCGAAACCTAACACTAACCCTAACCCTAATCCTAACCCGAACCCTAACCCTAACCCTAACCGGAACCCGAACCCTAACCCTAACCCGAACCCGAACCCTAACCCCTTACCCGAATCCTAACCCTAACCCGAACCCTCACCCGAACCCTAACCCTAACCCTAACCCCGAAACCGAACCCTAACCTTAACCCTAACCCTAAACCGAACCCTAACCCGAACCCTAACCCAAACCCCAAACCTAACCCTTACCCTAACCCTAACCCGAACCCTAACCCAAATCCTAACCCGAACCCTAACCCTAACCCGTACCCTAACCCTAACCCTAACCCCTAACGCGAACCCTAAACCTTACCCTAACCCGAACCCGAACCCTAACACGAATCCTAACCCTAACCCTAACCCGAACCCTAACCCTAACCCAAACCCGAACCCTAACCCTAACCCGAAACCTAACACGAACCCTAACCCGAACCCTAAACCGAACCCTAACCCGAACCCTAAACCGAACCCTAACCCGAACCCTAACCCGAACCCTAACCCGAACCCTAAACCTAACCCGAACCCTAACCCGAACCCTAACCCGAAACCTAACCCTAACCCTAACCCGAACCCTAACGCTAACCCGAACCCGAACCCTAACCCGAACACTAACCCTAACCCTAACCCGAACCCTAACCCGAACCCTAAACCTAACCCTAACCAGAACCCTAACGCTAACCCGAACCCGAACCCTAACCCGAACACTAACCCTACCCCGAACCCGAACCAAAACCATAAACCTATCCCTAAACCGAACCCTAACCCTAACCCTAACCCTAACCCGAACCCTAACCCTAACCCTAACCCTAACCCTAACCCTAACCCGAACCCTAACCCGAACCCTAACCCTAACCCTAACCCGAACCAGAATGCTAACCCGAACCCGAACCTTAACCAAAACCCTAACCCTTACCCTAACCGGAACCCTAACCCTAACCCTAACCCTAACCCTAACCTGAACACTAACCACTAACCTAACCCGAACCCTAACCCTAACCCGAACCCGAAACCTAACCCTAACCCGAACCCGAACCCTAACCCGAACCCGAACCGGAACCCAACCCTAACCCTAACCCGAACCCTAACCCTAACCCTAACCCTAACCCTAACCCGAACCCTAACCCTAACCCTAACTCTAACCCTAAACCTAACCCTAACCCGAAACCTAACCCTAACCCTAACCCGAACCCTAACCCTAACCCTAACCCTAACCCTAAACCTAACCCTAACCCGAACCCTAACCCTAACCCTAACCCGAAACCGAACCCTAACCCTAAACCGAACCCTAACCCGAAACCTAAAACGAAACCTAACCCGAACCCTAACCCGAACCCTAACCCGAATCCTAACCCTAACCCTAAAACGAACCCTAACCCGAAACCTAACACTAACTCGAACCCTAACCCTAAGCCTAACCCTAACCCTAACCCGAACCCTAACCCGAAACCTAAACCTAACCCTAACCCTAAACCGAACCCTAACCCTAAACCTAACCCTAACCCTAACCCTAACCCTAAGCCTAACCCGAACCCTAACCCTAACCCTAAGCCTAACCCTAACCCTAACCCTAACCCTAACCCGAAACCTAATCCGAACCCAACCCTAACCCGAAACCTAACCCTAACCCGAACCCTAACCCTAACCCTAACCCTAACCCTAACCCGAACCCTAACCCTAACAATAACCCGAACCCTAACCCGAAACCTAACCCTAACCCTAACCGGAACACTAACACCTAACCCTTACCCGAACCCGAACCCTTACCCGAACCCGAACCCTAACCCTAATCCGAACCCGAACCCGAACGCTAACCCGAACACGAACCCGAACCCTAACCCTAACCCTTACCTGAAACCTAACCCTAACCCTAACCCTAACCCTAACCCGAACCCTAAACCTAACCCTAACTCTAACCCTAAACCGAACCCTAACCCGAACCCTAACCCTAACCCTAACCCGAACCCTAACCCGAACCCTAAACCTAACCCTAAACCTAACCCGACCCCTAAACCTAAACCTAACCCGACCCCTAACACGAAACCTAACACGAATCCTAACCCTAACCCTAACCCTAACCCTAACCCGAACCTTAACCCGAACCTTAACCGGAACCCTAATCCGAACACTAACCCTAACACTAACCCTAACCCGAACCCTAACCCGAACCCTAACCTTATTCCTAACCCTAACCCGAACCCTAACCCTAACCCAAACCCTAACCCGAACCCTAACCCGAACCCTAACCCTAACCCTAACCCTAACACGACACCTAACCCTAACCCTAACCCTAACCTGAACCCTAACCCGAACCCTAACCCTAACCCTAACCCTAACCCTAACCCGAACCCTAACCCTAACCCTAAGCCTAACCCTAACCCTAACCCTAACCCTAACCCGAAACCTAATCCGAACCCAACCCTAACCCGAAACCTAACCCTAACCCGAACCCTAACCCTAACCCTAACCCTAACCCGAAACCTAAACCTAACCCGAACCCTAACCCTAAAACTAAACCGAACCCTAACCCTAACCCTAACCCGAACCCTAACCGTAACCCGAACCCTAACCCTAACCCTAACCCGAACCCTAACTCGAACCCTAACCCTAACCCTAACCCTAACCCTAACCCTAACCCTAACCCGAACCCTAACCCTAACCCTAACCCGAACCCTAAACCGAACCCTAACCGTGACCCTAACCCTAACCCTAACCCCTAACTCTAACCCGAACCCTAACCCTAACACTAAACCTAACCTTAATCCGAACCCTAACCCTAACACTAACCCTAACCCGAACCCGAACCCTAACCCTAAACCTAACCCTAACCCTAACCCTAACCCTAACCCGAACCCTAACCCGAACCCTAACCCTAACCCTAACCCTAACCCTAACCCTAAACCTAACCCTAACCCTAACCCGAACCCTAAACATAAACCTATCCCTAAACCTAACCCTAACACTAACCCTAACCCGAACCCTAACCCTTACCCTAACCCTAAACCTGACCCTAACCCTAACCCGAACCCTAACCCTAACCCTAACCCTAAACCTAAACTCTAACCCTAACCCCAACCCTTACCCTAACCCGAACACTAAGCCTAACCCTAACCCGAACCCTAACCCTAACCCGAACCCTAACACTAACCCGAACCCTAACCCTAAACCTAACCCTAAACCTAACCCTAACCCTAACCCGATCCCTAACTCGATCCCTAACCCTAACCCTAACCCTAACCCGAAACATAACCCTAACCCTAACCCTAACCCGAATCCGAACCCTAACCCGAATCCTAACCCTAACCCTAACCCGAAACCTAACCCTAACCCAAACCCAAACCCTAACCCTAACCCGAACCCTAACCCGAAACCTAACCCGAACCCTAACCCGAAACCTAAACCGTACCCTAACCCGAACCCTGAACCGAACCCTAAACCTAACCCTAACCCGAACCATAACCCGAACCCTAACCCTAACCCGAACCCTAACCCAAACCCTAACACGAACCCTAACCCTAACCCTAACCCGAACCCTAACGCTAACCCGAACCCGAACCCTAACCCAAACACTAACCCTAACCCTAACCCGAACCCTAACCCTAACCCTAACCCGAAATCTAACCCGAAACCTAACCCTAACCCTAACCCTAATCCTAACCCGAACCCTAACCCTAACCCTAACCGGAACCCGAACCCTAACCCTAACCCGAACCCGAACCCTAACCCCTTACCCGAATCCTAACCCTAACCCGAACCCTCACCCGAACCCTAACCCTAACCCTAACCCCGAAACCGAACCGTAACCTTAACCCTAACCCTAAACCGAACCCTAACCCGAACCCTAACCCAAACCCCAAACCTAACCCTAACCCTAACCCGAACCCGAACCCTAACCCAAATCCTAACCCGAACCCTAACCCTAACCCGTACCCTAACCCTAACCCTAACCCCTAACGCGAACCCTAACCCTTACCCTAACCCGAACCCGAACGCTAACACGAATCCTAACCCTAACCCTAACCCGAACCCTAACCCTAACCCAAACCCGAACCCTAACCCTAACCCGAAACCTAACACGAACCCTAACCCGAACCCTAAACCGAACCCTAACCCGAACCCTAACCCGAACCCTAACCCGAACCCTAAACCTAACCCGAACCCTAACCCGAACCCTAACCCGAAACCTAACCCTAACCCTAACCCGAACCCTAACGCTAACCCGAACCCGAACCCTAACCCGAACACTAACCCTAACCCTAATCCGAACCCTAACCCGAACCCTAAACCTAACCCTAACCAGAACCCTAACGCTAACCTGAACCCGAACCCTAACCCGAACACTAACCCTACCCCGAACCCGAACCAAAACCATAAACCTATCCCTAACCCGAACCCTAACCCTAACCCTAACCCTAACCCGAACCCTAACCCTAACCCTAACCCTAACCCTAACCCTAACCCTAACCCGAACCCTAACCCGAACCCTAACCCTAACCCTAACACGAACCAGAATGCTAACCCGAACCCGAACCTTAACCAAAACCCTAACCCTTACCCTAACCGGAACCCTAACCCTAACCCTAACCCGAACCCGAACCCTAAGCCCTTACTCGAATCCTAACCCTAAACCGAACCCTAACCCGAACCCTAACCCTAACCCTAACCCCGAAACCGAACCCTAACCCTAACCCTAACCCGAACCCTAACCCGAACCCAAACCCTAACCCGAACCCGAACCCTAAACATAACCCTAACCCGAACCCGACCCCTAACCCGAAACCTAACACGAACCCTAACCCTAAACCTAACCCTAACCCGAACCTTAAGCCGAACCCTAAACCGAACCCTAAACCGAAACCTAACCCTAAACCTAACCCTAAACCGAACACTAACCCTAACCCAAACCCTAACCCGAACCCTAACCCGAACCCTAACCCTAACCCTAACCATAACCCGAACCCTAACCCTAACCCTAACCCTAAACCTAACCCTAACCCGAACCCTAAACCTAACCCTAACCCGAACCCTAACCCGAACCCTAACCCTAACCCTAACCTGAACACTAACCCCTAACCTAACCCGAACCCTAACCCTAACCCGAACCCGAAACCTAACCCTAACCCGAACCCGAACCCTAACCCGAACCCGAACCGGAACCCAACCCTAACACTAACCCGAACCCTAACCCTAACCCTAACCCTAACCCTAACCCGAACCCTAACCCTAACCCTAACTCTAACCCTAAACCTAACCCTAACCCGAAACCTAACCCTAACCCTAACCCGAACCCTAACCCTAACCCTAACTCTAACCCTAAACCTAACCCTAACCGGAACCCTAACCCTAACCCTAACCAGAAACCGAACCCTAACCCTAAACCGAACCCTAACCCGAAACCTAAAACGAACCCTAACCCGAACCCTAACTCGAACCCTAACCCGAATCCTAACCCTAACCCTAAAACGAACCCTAACCCGAACCCTAACACTAACCCGAACCCTAACCCTAAGCCTAACCCTAACCCTAACCCGAACCCTAACCCGAAACCTAACCCTAACCCTAACCCTAACCCGAACCCTAACCCTAAACCTAACCCTAACCCTAACCCTAACCCTAAGCCTAACCCGAACCCTAACCCTAACCCTAAGCCTAACCCTAACCCTAACCGTAACCCTAACCCGAAACCTAATCCGAACCCAACCCTAACCCGAAACCTAACCCTAACCCGAACCCTAACCCTAACCCTAACCCTAACCCGAAACCTAAACCTAACCCGAACCCTAACCCTAAAACTAACCCGAACCCTAACCCTAACCTGAACCCTAACCGTAACCCGAACCCTAACCCTAACCCTAACCCTAACCCTAACCCGAACCCTAACCCTAACAATAACCCGAACCCTAACCCGAAACCTAACCCTAACCCTAACCGGAACACTAACACCTAACCCTAACCCGAACCCGAACCCTTACCCGAACACGAACCCTAACCCTAATCCGAACCCGAACCCGAACGCTAACCCGAACACGAACCCGAACCCTAACCCTAACCCTAACCTGAAACCTAACCCTTACCCTAACCCTAACCCTAACCCGAACCCTAAACCTAACCCTAACTCTAACCCTAAACCGAACCCTAACCCGAACCCTAACCCTAACCCTAACCCGAACCCTAACCCGAACCCTAACCCTAACCCTAAACCTAACCCGACCCCTAAACCTAAACCTAACCCGACCCCTAACCCGAAACCTAACACAAATCCTAACCCTAACCCTAACCCTAACCCTAACCCGAACCTTAACCCGAAATTTAACCGGAACCCTAATCCGAACACTAACCCTAACACTAACCCTAACCCGAACCCTAACCCGAACCCTAACCCTATCCCTAACCCTAACCCGAACCCTAACCCTAACCCAAAACCTAACCCGAACCCTAACCCGAACCCTAACCCTAACCCTAACCCTAACACGACACCTAACCCTAACCCTAACCCTAACCTGAACCCTAACCCGAACCCTAACCCTAACCCTAACCTGAACCCAAACCCGAACACTAACCCTAAACCTAACCCGAACTCTAACCCTAACCCTAAACGCTAAACCTAACCCTAAACCTAACCCGAACCCGAACCCTACCCCTAACCCTAACCCGAACCCGAAACCTAACCCGAACCCTACCCCTAACCCTAATCCGAACACTAAACCTAACCCTAACCCTAACCCTAACCCTAAACCTAACCCGAACCCTAACCCGAAACCTAACACTAACCCGAACCCTAACGCTATCCCGAACCCGAACACTAACCTTAACCCTAACCCGAACCCTAAACCTAAACCTAACCCGAACCCTAACCCGAACCCTAACCCTAAACCTAAACCGAACCCTAACCCTAACCCTAACCCTAATCCTAAACCTAACCCGAACCCTTACCCTAACCCTAAACCGAACCCTAACCCTAACCTGAACCCTAACCCTAACCCTAAACCTAACCCGAACCCTAACCCTAACCCTAACCCGAACCCTAAACCGAACCCTAACCGTGACCCTAACCCTAACCCTAACCCCTAACTCTAACCCGAACCCTAACCCTAACACTAAACCTAACCTTAATCCGAACCCTAACCCTAACACTAATCCTAACCCGAACCCGAACCCTAACCCTAAACCTAACCCTAACCCTAACCCTAACCCGAACCCTAACCCGAACCCTAACCCTAACCCTAACCCTAAACCTAACCCTAAACCTAACCCGAACCCTAACCATAAACCTATCCCTAAACCTAACCCTAACACTAACCCTAACCCGAACCCTAACCCTGACCCTAAACCTAACCCTGAACCTAACCCTAACCCGAACCCTAACCCTAACCCTAACCCTAACCCTAACCTCTAACCCTAACCCCAACCCTAACCCTAACCCGAACACTAAGCCTAACCCTAACCCGAACCCTAACCCTAACCCGAACCCTAACACTAACCCGAACCCTAACCCTAAACCTAACCCTAAACCTAACCCTAACCCTAACCCGATCCCTAACTCGATCCCTAACCCTAACCCTAACCCTAACCTGAAACATAACCCTAACCCTAACCCTAACCCGAATCCGAACCCTAACCCGAATCCTAACCCT
Source organism: Urocyon cinereoargenteus (assembly GCA_032313775.1). Classification (NCBI taxonomy): domain Eukaryota; kingdom Metazoa; phylum Chordata; class Mammalia; order Carnivora; family Canidae; genus Urocyon; species Urocyon cinereoargenteus. The sequence goes on along the minus strand of JAVLSZ010000132.1, from coordinate 392,336 downwards.
AACCCTAACCCGAAACCTAACCCTAACCCAAACCCAAACCCTAACCCTAACCCGAACCCTAACCCGAAACCTAACCCGAACCCTAACCCGAAACCTAAACGGTACCCTAACCCGAACCCTAAACTGAACCCTAAACCTAACCCTAACCCGAACCCTAACCCGAACCCTAACCCTAACCCGAACCCTAACCCGAACCCTAACACGAACCCTAACCCTAACCCTAACCCGAACCCTAACGCTAACCCGAACCCGAACCCTAACCCGAACACTAACCCTAACCCAAACCCGAACCCTAACCCTAACCCTAACCCGAAATCTAACCCGAAACCTAACCCTAACCCTAACCCTAATCCTAACCCGAACCCTAACCCTAACCCTAACCGGAACCCGAACCCTAACCCTAACCCGAACCCGAACCCTAACCCCTTACCCGAATCCTAACCCTAACCCGAACCCTCACCCGAACCCTAAACCTAACCCTAACCCCGAAACCGAACCCTAACCTTAACCCTAACCCTAAACCGAACCCTAACCCGAACCCTAACCCAAACCCCAAACCTAACCCTAACCCTAACCCGAACCCGAACCCTAACCCAAATCCTAACCCGAACCCTAACCCTAACCCGAACCCTAACCCTAACCCTAACCCTAACCCGAAACCTAACCCTTACCCTAACCCAAACCCGAACCCTAACCCGAATCCTAACCCTAACCCTAACCCGAACCCTAACCCTAACCCAAACCCGAACCATAACCCTAACACGAAACCTAACACGAACCCTAACCCGAACGCTAAACCGAACCCTAACTCGAACCCTAAACCGAACCCTAAACCGAACCCTAACCCTAACCCGAACCCGAACCGGAACCCAACCCTAACCCTAACCCGAACCCTAACCCTAACCCTAACCCTAACCCTAACCCTAACCCGAACCCTAACCCTAACCCTAACTCTAACCCTAAACCTAACCCTAACCCGAAACCTAACCCTAACCCTAACCCGAACCCTAACCCTAACCCTAACTCTAACCCTAAACCTAACCCTAACCCGAACCCTAACCCTAACCCTAACCCGAACCCGAACCCTAACCCGAAACCGAACCCTAACCCGAAACCTAACCCGAACCCTAACCCGAACCCTAACCCGAATCCTAACCCTAACCCTAAAACGAACCCTAACCCGAACCCTAACACTAACCCGCACCCTAACCCTAAGCCTAACCCTAACCGTAACCCGAACCCTAACCCGAAACCTAACCCTAACCCTAACCCTAACCCTAACCCGAACCCTAACCCTAAACCTAACCCTAACCCTAACCCTGACCCTAACCCGAACCCTAACCCTAACCCTAAGCCTAACCCCAACCCTAACCCTAACCCTAACCCGAAACCTAATCCGAACCCAACCCTAACCCGAAACCTAACCCTAACCCGAACCCTAACCCTAACCCTAACCCTAACCCGAAACCTAAACCTAACCCGAACCCTAACCCTAAAACTAACCCGAACCCTAACTCTAACCCTAACCCGAACCCTAACCGTAACCCGAACCCTAACCCTAACCCTAACCCTAACCCTAACCCGAACCCTAACCCTAACCCTAACCCTAACCCTAACCCGAACCCGAACCCTAACCCTAACCCGAACCCTAAACCGAACCCTAACCGTGACCCTAACACTAACCCTAACCCCTAACTCTAACCCGAACCCTAACCCTAACCCTAACCCTAAACCTAACCCGTACCCTAACCCTAACCCTAACCCTAACCCTAACACTAACCCGTACCATAACACTAAACCTAACCCCCAACCCGAACCCTAACCTGTACCCTAACCCTAACCCTAATCCTAACACTAACCCGTACCCTAACACTAAGCCGTAACCTAACCCGTACCCTAACCCTAACCCTAACCCTAACCCTAACCCTTACACTAACCCGTACCCTAACACTAAACCTAATCCTAACCCTAACCCGTACCCTAACCCGTACCCTAACCTTAACCCTAACACTAACCCTAACCGTAACCCCTAACACCTAACCCTAACCCTAACCCTAACCCTAACCCGTAACCTAACCCTAACCCTAACCCTAACCCGTACCCTAAACCTAACCATAACCCGTACCCTAACCCTAAACCTAACCCTAACCCTTTCCTAACCCTAACCCTAACCCTTTCCCGTACCCAAACCCTAACCCGTACCCTAAACCTAACCCTAAACCTAACCCTAACTCTAACCCGTACACTAACCCTAACCCTAACCCTAACCCTAACCCTAACCCTAACCCTAACACTAACCCGTACCCTAACACTAAACCTAACCCTAACCCTAACCCGTACCGTAACCCTAACCCGTACACTAATCCTAACCCTAAATCGTACCCTAAGCCTAACCTGTACCCTAACCCTAACCCTAACCCTAACCCGTACCCTAACCCTAACCCTAACCCGTACCCTAACCCTAACCCGTACCCTAAACTTAACCCGTACCCTAACCCTAACCCTAACCCTAACCCTAACCCTAACCCCGAAACCTAACCCTAACCCGTACCCTAACCCTAACCCTAATCCTAACACTAACCCGTACCCTAAACCTAACCCGTACCCTAACCCGTACCCTAACCCTAACCCTAACCCTAACCCTAACCCCTAAACCCTAACCCTAACCCTAATCCTAACCCTAACCCGTACCCTAACCCTAACCCTAACCCTAACACTAACACTAACCCGTACCCTAACACTAAACCTAACTCTAACCCTCACCCGTACCCTAAACCGTACCCTAACCCTAACCCTAACACTAACCCTGACCGTAACCTCTAACACCTCACCCTAACCCTAACCCTAACCCTAACCCGTACCCTAACCCTAACCCTAACCCTAACCCTAACCCGTACCCTAAACCTAACCATAACCCGTACCCTAACCCTAACCCTAACCCTAACCTTAACCCTAACCCTTTCCTAACCCTAACCCTAACCCTAACCCTTACCCGTACCCAAACCCTAACCCGTACCCTAACCCTAAACCTAAACCTAACCCTAACCCTAACCCGTACGCTAAACCTAACCCTAACCCTAACCCTAACACGTACCCTAACCCTAACCCGTACCCTACCCCTAACCCTAACCCTTTCCTAACCCTAACCCTAACCCGTACCCTAACCCTAACCGTACCCTAGCCCTAACCCTAACCCTAACCCTAACCCGTACGCTAACCCTAACCCTAACCCTATCCCTAACCCGTACCCTAAACCTAACCCGTACCCTAACCCTTACCCTAACCCTAACCCTAACCCTAACCCCCAACCCTAACCCTAACCCGTACCCTAACCCTAACCTTAATCCTAACACTAACCCGTACCCTAACACTAACCCGTAACCTAACCCGTACCCTAACCCTAAACCTAACCCTAACCCTAACCCTAACCCCTAACCCCTAAACCTAACCCTAACCCAAACCCGTATCCTACCCTAACACTATCCCTAACCCGTACCCTAACCCTAAACCTAACCCGTACCCTAACCCTAACCCTAACCCTATCCCTAACCCTTTGCTAACCCTAACCCTAACAAGAAACCTAACCCTAACCCGTACGCTAACCCTACCACTAACCCTAAACCTAACCCTAACCCTAACCCGTACCCTAACCCTAAACTTAAACCTAACCCTAACCCTAACCAGTTCCCTAACCCTAAACCTAACCCGTACCCTAACCCTAACCCGTACCCTAACCCTACCCCTAAACCTAACCCTAACCCTAAACCGTACCCTAACCCTAAACCTAACCCTAAACCTAACCCTAACAATAACCCATACACTTACTCTAACCCTAACCCTAACACTTACCCTAACCCGTACCTTAACCCTAACCCTAACCCTAACCCTAACCCGTACCCTAACCCTAACATAACCCTCAACCTAAGACTAACCCGTACCCTAACACTAAACCTAAACATAACCCTAACCCGTACCCTAACCCGTACCCTAACCCTAACCCTAACCCTAACCCTAACCGTAATCCCTAACCCCTAACCCTAACCCTAACCCTAACCCTTTGCTAAACCTAACCCTAACCCTAACCCTAACCCTAACCCTAACCGTAACCCTAACCCGTACTCTAACCCTAACCCTAACCCGTACCCTAACCCTAACCCTAACCCTAACCCGTACCCTAACCCTAACCCTAACCCTAACCCTTTCCTAACTCTAACCCCTAAACTTAACCCTAAACCGTACCCTAAACCTAACCCTAACCCTAACCCGTACCCTAACCCTAACCCTAAACCTAACCCGTACCCTAACCCTAACGCTAACCAGTACCCTAACCCGTACCCTAACCCTAACCCGTACCCTAACCCTAACCCTAACCCGTACCCTAACACGTACCCTAACCCTAACCCTAACCCTTTGCTAAACCTAACCCTAACCCTAAACCTAAACTTAACCCTAACCCGTACCCTAACCCTAACCCTAACCCGTACCCTAACCCTAACCCTAACCCTAACCCTAACCCGTACCCTAACCCTAACCCTAACCCTAACCCTAACCCTTTCCTAACCCTAACCCTAACCCTAACCCTAACCCTAACCCTAAATCGTACCCTTACCCTAACCTGTACCCTAACCCTAACCCTAACCCTAACCCTAACCCTAACCCGTACCCTAACACTAACCCTAACCCGTACCCTAACCCTAACCCGTACCCTAACCCTAACCCTAACCCTAAACCTAAACCTAACCCGTACCCTAAACCTAACCCTAAATCTAACCCTAACCCTAACCCGTACGCTAACCCTAACCCTAACCCTAACCCGTACCCTAACCCTAACCAGTACCCTAACCCTAACCCTAACCCTAATCCTAACCCTAACCCCTAAACCTAACCATAACCCGTACACTAACCCTAACCCTAAGCCGTACCCTAACCGTAACCCGTACCCTAAACCTAATCCTAACCCTAACCCTAAACCTAACCTGTACCCTAACCCTAACACTAACCCAAACACATACCCTAACCCTAACCCTAACCCTAACCGTAACCCTAACCCTAACCCGTACCCTAAACCTAACCCTAACTCTAACCCTAACCCTAACCCGTACGCTAACCCTAACCCTAACCCTAAACCTAACCCTAACCCGTACCCTAACCCTAACCCGTACCCTAACCCTAACCCTAACCCTAACCCTAACCCGTACCCTAACCCTAACCCTAACACGTACCCTAACCCTAACCGGTACCCTAACCCTAACACGTACTCTAACCCGTCCCCTAAACCTAACCCTAAACCTAACCCTAATCCTAACCCTAACCCTAACGCGTACCCTAACACTTTCCCTAAACCTAACCCTAACCCGTACCCTAACCCTAATCCTAACCCTAACCCTAACTCGTACCCTAACCCGTACCGTAACCCTAACCCTAACCCTAACCCTAAACCTAACCCTAACCCGTACTTTAACACTAACACTAACCCTAACCCCAACCCTAACCGGTACCCTAACCCTAACACGTACTCTAACCCGTCCCCTAAACCTAACCCTAAACCTAACCCTAATCCTAACCCTAACCTGTACCCTAAACCTAACCCTAACACTAACCCGTACCCTAAACCTAACCCTAACCCTAACCCGTACCCTAAACCTAAACCTTACCCAAACCCTAACCCTAACCCTAACCCGTACCCTAACCCTAACCAGTACCCTAACCCTAACCCTAAACCTAATCCTAACCCTAACCCGAAACCTAACCTGTACCCTAACCCTAACCCGTACCCTAAGCCTAACCCTAACGCTAACCCCTAACACTAAACCTAACCCGTAACCTAACCCTAACCCTAACCCGTACCCTAACCCTAACCGGTACCTTAACCCTAACACGTACCCTAACCCGTACCCTAACCCTAACCCTAACCTTAACCCTAACCCTACCCTAACCCGTACCCTAAACCTAAACCTAACCCTAACCCTAACCCTAACCCGTACCCTAACCCTTACCCTAAACCTAACCCTAACCCGTACCCTAACCCTAATCCTAACCCTAACCCTAACCCTTACCCTAACCCGTACCCTAACCCTAAACTTAACCAACCCTAACCCTAACCCTAACCCTCACCCTTTCCTAACCCTAACCCTAACCCTAACCCTAACCCGTACCCTAACCCTAACCCTAAACCTAACCCTAACCCTACCCCGTACGCTATCCCTAACTCTAAACCTAACCCTAAACCTAACCCTAACACGTACCCTAACCCTAACCCGTACCCTAATCTTAACCCTAACCCTAACCCTAACCCCTAACCATAACCCTAAGCCGTACCCTAACCCTAACCCGAACATGTACCCTAACCCTAACCCGTACCCTAACCCTATCCCCTATCCATAACCCTAAGCCGTACCCTAACCCTAACCCTAACATGTACCCTAAACCTAACCCGTACCCTAACCCTAACCCTAACCCTAACCCTAACCCTAACCCGTACCCTAACCCTTACCTGTACCCTAACCCTGACCCGTACCATAACCCTAACCCTAACATGTACCCTAACCCTAACCCGTACCCTAAACCTAACACATACCCTTACCCGTACCCCAACCCGTACCCTAATCCTAACCCGTACCCTAACCCGTACCTTAACCCTAACCCTAACCCTAACCCGTACCCGTACCCTAAACCAAACCCTAACCCTAACCCTAACCCGTACCCTTACGCTTAACCTAAACTTAACCCTAACCCGTACCCTAACCCTAATCCTAACCCTAATCCTAACCCTACCCCTAACCCGTACCCTAACCCTAACCCTAACCCTAACTCGTAGCCTAACCCGTACCCTAACCCTAACCCTAACCCTAACCCTAACCCCTAACCCCTAACCCTAACAATAACCCTTACCCTAACCCGTACTTTAACACTAACACTAACCCTAAACCTAACCCTAACCCGTACCCTAAACCTAACCCTAACCCTAAACCTAACCCTAACCCTAATCCTAACCCTAACCCTAACCCTAACCCGTACCCTAAACCTAACCCTAACCCTAACCCTAACCCTAACCCTAACCCGTACTTTAACACTAACACTAACCCTAACCCTAACCCGTACCCTAAACCTAAACATTACCGTAACCCTAGCCCTAAAACTTACCCTAACCCTAAACCCTAACCCTAACCCTAACCCGTACCCTAAACCTAACCCTAACCCTAACCCGTACCCTAAACCTAACCCTAACCCGTACCCTAACCCTAACGCTAACCAGTACCCTAACCCTAACCCTAACCCGTACCCTAACCCTAACCCATACCCTAAACCTAACCCTAACCCTAACCCGTACCCTAACCCGTACCCTAACCCTAACCCGTACCCTAACCCTAACCCTAACCCGTACCCTAACCCTAACCCTAACCCTAACCCGTACCCTAACCCTAACCCTAACCCTAACACTAATCCTTTCCTAACTCTAACCCCTAACCCTAACCCTAACCCGTACACTAAACCTAACCCTAACCCTAACCCGTACACTAACCCTAACCCTAAACCTAACCCGTACCCTAACCCTAACGCTAACCAGTACCCTAACCCTAACCCTAACCCGTACCCTAATCCTAACCCTAACCCGTACCCTAACCCTAACCCTAACCCTAAACCGTACCCTAACCCGTACCCTAACCCTAACCCGTACCCTAACCCTAACCCTAACCCAACCCTAAACCTAACCCGTACCCTAACCCTAACCCTAACCCGTAACCTAAAACGTACCCTAACCCTAACCCGTACCTTAACCCTAACCCTAAACCTAACACTAACCCGTACCCTAACCCTAACCCTAACCCTTTCCTAAACCTAAACCTAAACCTAACCCTAACCCTAACCCGTATCCTAACCCTAACCCGTACCCTAACACGTACCCTAACCCTAACCCTAACCCTAACCCAAACCCGTACCCTAACCCTAACCCTAACACTAACACTAACCCGTACCCTAACCCTAACCCGTACCCTAACCCTAACCCTAAACCTAACGCCTAACCCCTAACCCTAACCCTAACCCTAACCCTAACCCGTACCCTAAACCGTACCCTAACCCGAACCCTAACCCTTTGCTAAACCTAACCCTAACCCTAAACCTAACCCTAACCCTAACCCGTACCCTAACCCTAACCCTAACCCGTACCCTAACCCTAACCCTAACCCTAACCCTAACCCGTACCCTAACCCTAACCCTAACCCTAAACCTAACCCTAACCCTTTCCTAACCCTAACCCTAACCCTAACCTAACCCTAACCCTAAATCGTACCCTAACCCTAACCTGTACCCTAACCCTAACCCTAACCCTAACCCTAATCCTAACCCTAACCCGTACCCTAACCCCAACCCTAACCCGTACCCTAACCCTAATCCGTACCCTAACCCTAACCCTAAACCTAACCCTAACCCGTACCCTAAACCTAACCCTAAATCTAACCCTAACCCTAACCCGTACGCTAACCGTAACCCTAACCCTAACCCTAACCCTAACCCTAACCAGTACCCTAACCCTAACCCGTACCCTAACCCTAACCCTAACCCTAATCCTAACCCTAACCCCTAACCCTAACCCTAACCCGTACCCTAAACCTAACCCTAACCCGTACCCTAACCGTAAACCGTACCCTAAACCTAATCATAACCCTAAACCTAAACCTAACCTGTACCCTAACCCTAACACTAACCCAAACCCGTACCCTAACCCGAACCCTAACCCTAACCCTAACCCTAACCCGTAACCTAAACCTAACCCTAACTCTAACCCGAAACCTAACCCGTACGCTAACCCTAACCCTAACCCTAAACCTAACCCTAACCCGTACCCTAACCCTAACCCGTACCCTAACCCTAACCCTAACCCTAACCCCTAACCCTAACCCTAACACGTACCCTAACCCTAAACCTAAACCGTACCCTAACCCTAACCGGTACCCTAACCCTAACACGTACCCTAACCCGTCCCCTAAACCTAACCCTAACCCTAACCCTATCCCGTACCCTAACCCGTTACCTAAACCTAACCCTAACCCGTACCCTAACGCGTACCCTAACACTTACCCTAAACCTAACCCTAACCCGTACCCTAACCCTAATCCTAACCCTAATCCTAACCCTTACCCTAACCCGTACCCTAACCCTAACCCTAACCCTAACTCGTACCCTAACCCGTACCGTAACCCTAACCCCAACCCTAACCCGTACCCTAAACCTAAACCTTACCCTAACCCTAACCCTAACCCTTACCCTAACCCTAACCCCTAACCCTAACCCTAACCCGTACCCTAAACCTAACCCTAACACTAACCCGTACCCTAAACCTAACCCTAACCCTAACCCGTACCCTAACACTAACCCTGACCTGTACCCTGACCCTAAACCTAACCCTAACCCTAACCCGTACGCTAACCCTAACCTTAATCCTAACCCTAAACCTAACCCTAACCCGTACCCTAACCCTAAACCTAAACCTAATCCTAACCCTAACCCTAACCCTAAACCTAACCTGTACCCTAACCCTAACACTAACCCAAACCCGTACCCTAACCCTAACCCTAACCCTAACCTTAACCCTAACCCGTACCCTTCCCCTAACCCTAACCCGTAACCTAACCCTAACCCGTACCCTAAACCTAATCCTAAACCTAACCCTAACCCTAACCTGTACCCTAACCCTAACCCGTACCCTAAGCCTAACCCTAACGCTAACCCCTAACACTAAACCTAACCCGTAACCTAACCCTAACCCTAACCCGTACCCTAACCCTAACCGGTACCTTAACCCTAACACGTACCCTAACCCGTACCCTAACCCTAACCCTAACCTTAAACCTAACCCTACCCTAACCGTACCCTAAACCTAAACCTAACCCTAACCCTAACCCTAACCCGTACCCTAACGCTTACCCTAAACCTAACCCTAACCCGTACCCTAACCCTAATCCTAACCCTAACCCTAACACTTACCCTAACCCATACCCTAACCCTAACCTTAACCAACCCTAACCCTAACCCTAACCCTAACCCTAAACCTTCCATAACCCTAACCCTATCCCTAACCCTAACCCGTACCCTAACCCTAACCCTAAACCTAACACTAACCCTACCCCGTACGCTATCCCTAACTCTAAACCTACCCTAAACCTAACCCTAACACGTACCCTAACCCTAACCCGTACCCTAATCCTAACCCTAACCCTAACCCTAACCCCTAACCCTAACCCTAACCCGTACCGTAACACTAACCCTAACCCGTACCCTAACCCTAAACCGTACACTAACCCTAACCCTAACCCTAACCCTAACCCTAACCCTAACCCGTACCCTAACCCTTACCTGTACCCTAACCCTGACCCGTACCCTAACCCTAACCCGTACCCTAAACCTAACACGTACCCTAACCCGTACCCTAACCTGTACCCTAATCCTAACCCGTACCCTAACCCGTACCTTAACCCTAACCCTAACCCTAACCCGTACCCTAAACCAAACCCTAAACCTAACCCTAACCCTAACCCTAACCCGTACCCTTACCCTTAACCTAAACTTAACCCTAACCCGTACCCTAACCCTAATCCTAACCCTAATCCCAACCCTACCCCTAACCCGTACCCTAACCCTAACCCTAACCCTAACTCGTAGCCTAACCCGTACCCTAACCATAACCCTAACCCTAACCCTAACCCTAACCCTAACCCCTAACCCCTAACCCTAACCATAACCCTTACACTAACCCGTACTTTAACACTAACACTAACCCTAAACCTAACCCTAACCCATACCCTAAACCTAACCCTAACCCTAAACCTAACCCGTACCCTAATACTAACCCCTAACCCTAACCCTAACCCGTACCCTAAACCTAACCCTAACCCTAACCCTAACCCTAACCCGTACCCTAAACCTAAACATTACCCTAACCCTAACCCTAACCCTTACCCTAACCCTAACCCCTAACCCTAACCCTAACCCGTACCCTAAACCTAACCCTAACCCTAACCCGTACCCTAACCCTTACCCTAACCCGTACCCTAACACGTACCCTAATCCTAACCCGTACCTTAACCCTAACCCTAACCCTAACCCTAACCCTAACCCTAACCCTAACCAGTACCCTAACCCTAACCCTAACCCTTTCCTAAACCTAACCCTAAACCTAACCCTAACCCTAACCCGAACCCTAACCCTAACCCGTACCCTAACCCGTACCTAACCCTAACCCGTACCCTAACCCTAACCCTAACCCGTACCCTAACCCTAACCTAACCCGTACCCTAACCCGTACCCTAACCCTAACCCTTTCCTAACTCTAACCCCTAAACCTAACCCTAACCCGTACCCTAAACCTAACCCTAACCCTAACCCGTACCCTAACCCTAACCCTAAACCTAACCCGTACCCTAACCCTTAACGCTAACCAGTACCCTAACCCTAACCCTAACCCGTACCCTAATCCTAACCCTAATCCGTACCCTAACCCTAACCCTAAACCATACCCTAACCCGTGCCCTAACCCTAACACGTACCCTAACCCTAACCCTAACCCAACCCTAACCCTAACCCGTACCCTAACCCTAACCCTAACCCGTACCCTAAATCGTACCCTAACCCTAACCCGTACCTTAACCCTAACCCTAACCCTAACCCTAACCCGTACCCTAACCTTACCCTAACCCTTTCCTAAACCTAAACCTAACCCTAACCCTAACCCTAACACGTACACTAACCCTAACCCGTACCCTAACACTTACCCTAACCCTAACCCTAACCCTAACCCAAACGCGTACCCTAACCCTAACCCTAAACCTAACACTAACCCGTACCCTAACCCTAACCCGTACCCTAACCCGTACCCTAACCCTAACCCTAACCCTAACGCCTAACCCCTAACCCTAACCCTAACCCTAACCCGTACCCCTAACCCTAAACCTAACCCGTACCCTAACCCGTACCAAACCCTAACCCGTACCCTAACCCTAACCATAACCCGTACCCTAACACGTACCCTAAACCTAACCCTAACCCATTGCTAAACCTGACCCTAACCCTAACCGTACCCTAACCGTAACCCGTACCCTAAACCTAATCCTAACCCTAACCCTAAACCTAACCAGTACCCTAACCCTAACACAAACCCAAACCCGTACCCTAACCCTAACCCTAACCCTAACCGTAACCCTAACCCTAACCCGTACCCTAAAACTAACCCTAACTCTAACCCTAACCCTAACCCGGACGCTAACCCTAACCCTAACCCTAAACCTAACCATAACCCGTTTCGTAACCCTAACCCGTACCCTAACCCTAACCCTAACCCTAACTCCTAAACCTAACCCTAACCCGTACCCTAACCCTAACCCTAACATGTACCCTAACCCTAACCGGTACCCTAAACCTAACACGTACCCTAACCCGTCCCTAAACCTAACCCTAACCCTAACCCTAACCCTAACCCGTACCCTAAACCTAACCCTAACAATAACCCTAACCCTAACGCGTACCCTAACACTTACCCTAAACCTAACCCTAACCCGTACCCTAACCCTAATCCTAACCCTAACCCTAACTCGTACCCTAACCCGTACCGTAACCCTAACCCTAACCCTAATCCCTTAACCCTAACCCTAACCCTAACCCTAAACCTAACCCTAACCCGTACTTTAACACTAACACTAACCCTAACCCCAACCCTAACCCGTACCCTAAACCTAAACCTTACCCTAACCCTAACCCTAACCCTTACCCTAACCCTAAACCCTAACCCTAACCCAAACCCGTACCCTAAACCTAACCCTAACACTAACCCGTACCCTAAACCTAACCCTAACCCTAACCCGTACCCTAACACTAACCCTGACCAGTACCCTAACCCTAAACCTAACCCTAACCCTAACCGGTACGCTAACCCTAACCTTAATCCTAACCCTAACCCTAACCCGTACCCTAACCCTAACCTGTACCCTAACCCTAAACCTAACCCTAATCCTAACCCTAACCCTAACCCCTAACCCTAACCCTAACCCGTACCCTTCCCCTAACCCTAACCCGTACCCTAACCCTAACCCGTACCCTAAACCTAATCCTAACCCTAACCCTAAGCCTAACCTGTACCCTAACCCTAACCCGTACCCAAAGCCTAACCCTAACGCTAACCCCTAACACTAAACCTAACCCGTAACCTAACCCTAACCCGTACCCTAACCCTAACCGGTACCTTAACCCTAACACGTACCCTAACCCGTACCCTAACCCTAACCCTAACCTTAACCCTAACCCTACCCTAACCCGTACCCTAAACCTAAACCTAACCCTAACCCTAACCCTAACCCGTACCCTAACCCTTACCCTAAACCTAACCCTAACCCGTACCCTAACCCTAATCCTAACCCTAACCCTAACCCTTACCCTAACCCGTACCCTAACCCTAACCTTAACCAACCCTAACCCTAACCCTAACCCTAACCCTTTCCTAACCCTAACCCTAACCCTAACCCTAACCTGTACCCTAACCCTAACCCTAAACCTAACCCTAACCCTACCCCGTACGCTATCCCTAACTCTAAACGTAACCCTAAACCTAACCCTAACACGTACCCTAACCCTAACCAGTGCCCTAATCCTAACCCTAACCCTAACCCTAACCCCTAACCATAACCCTAAGCCGTACCCTAACCCTAACCCTAACCTGTACCCTAAACCTAACCCGTACCCTAACCCTAACCCTAACCCTAACCCTAACCCTAACCCTAACCCGTACCCTAACCCTTACCTGTACCCTAACCCTAACCCGTACCCTAACCCTAAACCTAACCCGTATCCTAACCCTAACCCATACCCTAACCCTAACCCTAAACCTAACCCTAACCCTAACCAGTACCCTAAACCTAACCCTAAATCTAACCCTAACCCTAACCCGTACGCTAACCGTAACCCTAACCCTAACCCTAACCTTAACCCTAACCCGTACCCTAACCCTAACCCGTACCCTAACCCTAACCCTAACCCTAATCCTAACCCTAACCCCTAACCCTAACCCTAACCCGTACCCTAAACCTAACCCTAACCCGTACCCTAACCGTAACCCGTACCCTAACCCTAATCCTAACCCTAACCCTAAACTTAACCTGTACCCTAACCCTAACACTAACCCAAACCCGGACCCTAACCCTAACCCTAACCCTAACCCTAACCCTAACCCGTAACCTAAACCTAACCCTAACTCTAACACTAACCCTAACCCGTACGCTAACCCTAACCCCTATCCATAACCCTAACCCGTACCCTAAACCTAAACCTAACCCTAACCCTAACCCTAACCCGTACCCTAACCCTTACCCTAGACCTAACCCTAACCCGTACCCTAACCCTAATCCTAACCCTAACCCTAACCCTTACCCTAACCCGTACCCTAACCCTAAACTTAACCAGCCCTAACCCTAACCCTAACCCTAACCCTCACCCTTTCCTAACCCTAACCCTAACCCTAACCCTAACCCGTACCCTAACCCTAACCATAAATCTAAACCTAACCCTACCCCGTACGCTATCCCTAACTCTAAACCTAACCCTAAACCTAACCCTAACACACACCCTAACCCTAACCCGTACCCTAATCTTAACCCTAACCCTAACCCTAACCCCTAACCATAACCCTAAGCCGTACCCTAACCCTAACCCTAACATGTACCCTAACCCTAACCCGTACCCTAACCCTAACCCCTATCCATAACCCTAAGCCGTACCCTAACCCTAACCCTAACATGTACCCTAACCCTAACCCGTACCCTAACCCTAACCCTAACCCTAACCCTAACCCTAACCCGTACCCTAACCCTAACCCTAACATGTACCTAACCCTAACCCGTACCCTAACCCTAGCACATACCCTTACCCGTACCCTAACCCGTACCCTAATCCTAACCCGTACCCTAACCCGTACCTTAACCCTAACCCTAACACTAACCCTAACCCGTACCCTAAACCAAACCCTAACCCTAACCCTAACCCGTACCCTTACGCTTAACCTAAACTTAACCCTAACCCGTACCCTAACCCTAATCCTAACCCTAATCCTAACCCTACCCCTAACCCGTACCCTAACCCTAACCCTAACCCTAACTCGTAGCCTAACCCGTACCCTAACCCTAACCCTAAACCTAACCCTAACCCCTAACCCCTAACCCTAACAATAACCCTTACCCTAACCCATACTTTAACACTAACACTAACCCTAAACCTAACCCTAACCCGTACCCTAAACCTAACCCTAACCCTAAACCTAACCCTAACCCTAATCCTAACCCTAACCCTAACCCTAACCCGTACCCTAAACCTAACCCTAACCCTAACCCTAACCCTAACAAGTACTTTAACACTAACACTAACCCTAACCCTAACCCGTACCCTAAACCTAACCCTAAACCTAACCCGTACCCTAACCCTAACCCTAACCCGTACCCTAACCCTAACGCTAACCAGTACCCTAACCCTAACCCTAACCCGTACCCTAACCCTAACCCATACCCTAACCCTAACCCTAACCCGTACCCTAACCCGTACCCTAACCCTAACCCGTACCCTAACCCTAACCCTAACCCGTACCCTAACCCTAACCCTAACCCTAACCCTAACCCGTACCCTAACCCTAACCATAACACTAACACTAACCCTTTCCTAACTCTAACCCCTAACCCTAACCCTAACCCGTACACTAAACCTAACCCTAACCCTAACCCGTACACTAACCCTAACCCTAAACCTAACCCGTACCCTAACCCTAACGCTAACCAGTACCCTAACCCTAACCCTAACCCGTACCCTAATCCTAACCCTAACCCGTACCCTAACCCTAACCCTAAACCATACCCTAACCCGTACCCTAACCCTAACCCGTACCCTAACCCTAACCCTAACCCAACCCTAACCCTAACCCGTACCCTAACCCTAACCCTAACCAGTAACCTAAAACGTACCCTAACCCTAACCCGTACCTTAACCCTAACCCTAAACCTAACCCTAACCCGTACCCTAACCCTAACCCTAACCCTTTCCTAAACCTAAACCTAAACCTAACCCTAACCCTAACCCGTACCCTAACCCTAACCCGTACCCTAACACGTACCCTAACCCTAACCCTAACCCTAACCCAAACCCGTACCCTAACCCTAACCCTAGCACTAACACTAACCCGTACCCTAACCCTAACCCGTACCCTAACCCTAACCATAAACCTAACGCCTAACCCCTAACCCTAACCCTAACCCGTACCCTAAACCGTACCCTAACCCGAACCCTAACCCTTTGCTAAACCTAAGCCTAACCCTAAACCTAACCCTAACCGTAACCCGTACCCTAACCCTAACCCTAACCTGTACCCTAACCCTAACCCTAACCCTAACCCATACCCTAACACTAACCCTAACCCTAAACCTAACCCTAACCCTTTCCTAACCCTAACCCTAACCCTAACCCTAACCCTAACCCTAACCCTAAATTGTACACTTACCGTAACCTGTACCCTAACCCTAAACCTAACCCTAACCCTAACCCGTACCCTAACCCTAACCCTAACCCGTACCCTAACCCTAACCCGTACCCTAACCCTAACCCTAACCCTAATCCTAACCCTAACCCCTAACCCTAACCCTAACCCGTACCCTAAACCTAACCCTAACCCGTACCCTAACCGTAACCCGTACCCTAAACCTAATCCTAACCCTAACCCTAAACCTAACCTGTACCCTAACCCTAACACTAACCCAAACCCGTACCCTAACCCTAACCCTAACCCTAACCCTAACCCGTAACCTAAACCTAACCCTAACTCTAACCCTAAACCTAACCCGTACGCTAACCCTAACCCTAACCCTAAACCTAACCCTAACCCGTACCCTAACACTAACCCGTATCCTAACCCTAACCCTAACCCTAACCCCTAACCCTAACCCTAACCCATACCCTAACCCTAAACCTAACCCGTACCCTAACCCTAACCGGTACCCTAACCCTAACACGTACCCTAACCCGTCCCCTAAACCTAACCCTAACCCTAACCCTAACCCGTACCCTAACCCGTACCCTAAACCTAACCCTAACCCTAACCCTAAACCTAACGCGTACCCTAACACTTACCCTAACCCTAACCCCTAAACCCTAACCCTAACCCTAAACCTAACCCTAACCCTAACCCGTACTTTAACACTAACACTAACCCTAACCCTAACCCGTACCCTAAACCTAAACATTACCCTAACCCTAGCCCTAAAACTTACCCTAACCCTAAACCCTAACCCTAACCCTAACCCGTACCCTAAACCTAACCCTAACCCTAACCCGTACCCTAACCCTAACCCTAACCCGTACCCTAACCCTAACGCTAACCAGTACCCTAACCCTAACCCTAACCCGTACCCTAACCCTAACCCATACCCTAACCCTAACCCTAAATCTAACCCGTACCCTAACCCGTACCCTAACCCTAACCCGTACCCTAACCCTAACCCTAACCCGCACCCTAACCCTAACCCTAACCCTAACCCTAACCCGTACCCTAACCCTAACCCTAACCCTAACACTAACCCTTTCCTAACTCTAACCCCTAACCCTAACCCTAACCCGTACACTAAACCTAACCCTAACCCTAACCCGTACACTAACCCTAACCCTAAACCTAACCCGTACCCTAACCCTAACGCTAACCAGTACCCTAACCCTAACCCTAAAACGTACCCTAATCCTAACCCTAACCCGTACCCTAACCCTAACCCAAAACCGTACCCTAACCCGTACCCTAACCCTAACCCGTACCCTAACCCTAACCCTAACCCAACCCTAACCCCAACCCGTACCCTAACCCTAACCCTAACCCGTAACCTAAAACGTACCCTAACCCTAACCCGTACCTTAACCCTAACCCTAAACCTAACCCTAACCCGTACCCTAACCCTAACCCTAACCCTTTCCTAAACCTAAACCTAAACCTAACCCTAACCCTAACCCGTACCCTAACCCTAACCCGTACCCTAACACGTACCCTAACCCTAACCCTAACCCTAACCCAAACCCGTACCCTAACCCTAACCCTAACACTAACACTAACCCGTACCCTAACCCTAACCCGTACCCTAACCCTAACCCTAAACCTAACGCCTAACCCCTAAACCTAACCCTAACCCTAACCCTAAACCGTCCCCTAAACCGTACCCTAACCCGAACCCTAACCCGTCCCCTAACCCTAACCCTAACCCTAACCCCTAACCCTAACCCTAACCCGTACCCTAACCCTAAACCTAACCCGTACCCTAACCCTAACCGGTACCCTAACCCTAACATGTACCCTAACCCGTCCCCTAAACCTAACCATAACCCTAACCCTAACCCGTACCCTAACCCTAACCCTAACCCGTACCCTAACCCTAACCCTAACCCTAACCCTAACCCGTACCCTAACCCTAACCCAAACCCTAAACCTAACCCTAACCCTTTCCTAACCCTAACCCTAACCCTAACCCTAACCCTAACCCTAACCCTAAATCGTACCCTAACCCTAACCTGTACCCTAACCCTAACCCTAACCCTAACCCTAACCCTAACCCTAACCCGAACCCTAACCCTAACCCTAACCCGTACCCTAACCCTAACCCGTACCCTAACCCTAACCCTAACCCTAAACATAACCCTAACCCGTATCCTAAACCTAACCCTAAATCTAACCCTAACCCTAACCCGTACGCTAACCGTAACCCTAAACCTAACCCTAACCCTAACCCTAACCCGTAAGCTAACCCTAACCCGTACCCTAACCCTAACCCTAACCCTAATCCTAACCCTAACCCCTAAACCTAACCCTAACCCGTACCCTAAACCTAACCCTAACCCGTACCCTAACCGTAACCCGTACCCTAAACCTAATCCTAACCCTAACCCTAAACCTAACCTGTACCCTAACCCTAACACTAACCCAAACCCGTACCCTAACCCTAACCCTAACCCTAACCCTAACCCTAACCCGTAACCTAAACCTAACCCTAACTCTAACCCTAAACCTAACCCGTACGCTAACCCTAACCCTAACCCTAAACCTAACCCTAACCCGTACCCTAACCCTAACCCGTACCCTAACCCTAACCCTAACCCTAACCCCTAACCCTAACCCTAACCCGTACCCTAACCCTAAACCTAACCCGTACCCTAACCCTAACCGGTACCCTAACCCTAACACGTACCCTAACCCGTCCCCTAAACCTAACCCTAAACCTAACCCTAACCCGTACCCTAACCCGTACCCTAAACCTAACCCTAACACTAACCCGTACCCTAACGCGTACCCTAACACTTACCCTAAACCTAACCCTAACCCGTACCCTAACCCTAACCCTAACCCTAATCCTAACCCTTACCCTAACCCGTACCCTAACCCTAACCCTAAACCTAACCCTAACCCTACCCCGTACGCTATCCCTAACTCTAAACCTACCCTAAACCTAACACTAACACGTACCCTAACCCTAACCCGTACCCTAATCCTAATCCTAACCCTAACCCTAACCCCTAACCCTAACCCTAACCCGTACCGTAACTCTAACCCTAACCTGTACCCTAACCCTAACCCGTACCCTAACCCTAACCCTAACCCTAACCCGTACCCTAACCCGTACCCTAACCCTTACCTGTACCCTAACCCTGACCCGTACCCTAACCCTAACCAGTACCCTAAACCTAACACGTACCCTAACCCGTACCCTAACCTGTACCCTAATCCTAACCCGTACCCTAACCCGTACCTTAACCCTAACCCTAACCCTAACCCGTACCCTAAACCAAACCCTAACCCTAACCCTAACCCTAACCCTAACCCGTACCCTTACCCTTAACCTAAACTTAACCCTAACCCGTACCCTAACCCTAATCCTAACCCTAATCCCAACCCTACCCCTAACCCGTACCCTAACCCTAACCCTAACCCTAACTCGTAGCCTAACCCGTACCCTAACCATAACCCTAACCCTAACCCTAACCCTAACCCCTAACCCCTAACCCTAACCATAACCCTTACACTAACCCGTACTTTAACACTAACACTAACCCTAAACCTAACCCTAACCCGTACCCTAAACCTAACCCTAACCTTAAACCTAACCCGTACCCTAATACTAACCCCTAACCCTAACCCTAACCCGTACCCTAAACCTAACCCTAACCCTAACCCTAACCCTAACCCGTACCCTAAACCTAAACATTACCCTAACCCTAACCCTAACCCTTACGCTAACCCTAACCCCTAACCCTAACCCTAACCCGTACCCTAAACCTAACCCTAACCCTAACCCGTATCCTAACCCTAACCCTAACCCGTACCCTAACACGTACCCTAACCCTAACCCGTACCTTAACCCTAACTCTAACCCTAACCCTAACCCTAACCCGTACCCTATCCCTAACCCTAACCCTTTCCTAAACATAACCCTAAACCTAACCCTAACCCTAACCCGTACCCTAACCCGTACCTAACCCTAACCCGTACCCTAACCCTAACCCTAACCCGTACCCTAACCCTAACCCTAACCCTAACCCGTACCCTAACCCTAACCCTAACCCTAACCCTTTCCTAACTCTAACCCCTAAACCTAACCCTAACCCGTACCCTAAACCTAACCCTAACCCTAACCCGTACCCTAACCCTAACCCTAAACCTAACCCGTACCCTAACCCTAACGCTAACCCGTACCCTAACCCTAACCCTAACCCGTACCCTAATCCTAACCCTAACCCGTACCCTAACCCTAACCCTAAACCATACCCTAACCCGTGCCCTAACCCTAAAACGTACCCTAACCCTAACCCTAACCCAACCCTAACCCTAACCCGAACCCTAACCCTAACCCTAACCCGTACCCTAAAACGTACCCTAACCCTAACCCTTACCTTAACCCTAACCCTAACCCTAACCCTAACCCGGACCCTAACCCTTACCCTAACCCTTTCCTAAACCTAAACCTAACCCTAAACCTAACCCTAACCCGTACCCTAACCCTAACCCGTACCCTAACACGTACCCTAACCCTAACCCTAACCCTAACCCAAACGCGTACCCTAACACTAACCCTAACCCTAACACTAACCCGTACCCTAACCCGTACCCTAACCCGTACCCTAACCCTAACCCTAACCCTAACGCCTAACCCCTAACCCTAACCCTAACCCTAACCCGTACCCTAACCCTAAACCTAACTCGTACCCTAACCCGTACCAAACCCTCACCCATACCCTAACCCTAACCATAACCCGTACCCTAACACGTACCCTAACCCTAACCCTAACCCTTTGCTAAACCTGACCCTCACCCTAACCCTAAACCTAACCCTAACCCGTACCCTAAACCTAACCCTAACCCGTACCCTAACCCTAACCCTAACCCTAACCCTAACCCGTACCCTAACCCTAACCCTAACCCTAACTCTAACCCTTTCCTAACCCTAACCCTAACCCTAAATCGTACCCTAACCCTAACCTGTACCCTAACCCTAACCCTAACCCTAACCTTAACCCTAAACCGTACCCTAACCCTAACACTAACCCGTACCCTAAACGTAACCCGTACCCAAACCTAACCCTAACCCTAAACCTAACCCTAACCCGTACCCTAAACCTAACCCTAAATCTAACCCTAACCCTAACCCGTACGCTAACACTAAACCTAACCCTAACCCTAACGCTAACACTAACCCGTACCCTAACCCTAACCCGTACCCTAACCCTAACCCTAACCCTAATCCTAATCCTAATCCTAACCCCTAACCCTAATCCTAACCCTAACCCTAACCCTAACCCTAACCCGTACCCTAACCGTAACCCGTACCCTAAACCTAATCCTAACCCTAACCCTAAACCTAACCTGTACCCTAACCCTAACACAAACCCAAACCCGTACCCTAACCCTAACCCTAACCCTAACCGTAACCCTAACCCTAACCCGTACCCTAAACCTAACCCTAACTCTAACCCTAACCCTAACCCGGACGCTAACCCTAACCCTAACCCTAAACCTAACCATAACCCGTACCGTAACACTAACCCGTACCCTAACCCTAACCCTAACCCTAACCCCTAAACCTAACCCTAACCCGTACCCTAACCCTAACCCTAACATGTACCCTAACCCTAACTGGTACCCTAAACCTAACACGTACCCTAACCCGTCCCCTAAACCTAACCCTAACCCTAACCCTAACCCTAACCCTAACCCGTACCCTAAACCTAACCCTAACAATAACCCTAACCCTAACGCGTACCCTAACACTTACCCTAAACCTAACCCTAACCCGTACCCTAACCCTAATCCTAACCCTAACCCTAACTCGTACCCTAAACCGTACCGTAACCCTAACCCTAACACTAACCCATAAAACCTAACCCTAACCCTAACCCTAAACCTAACCCTAACCCGTACTTTAACACTAACACTAACCCTAACCCCAACCCTAACCCGTACCCTAAACCTAAACCTTACCCTAACCCTAACCCTAACCCTTACCCTAACACTAAACCCTAACCCTAACCCAAACCCGTACCCTATACCTAACCCTAACACTAACCCGTACCCTAACCCTAACCCTAACCCTAACCCTAACCCGTATCCTAACCCTAACCCTAACCCGTACCCTAACACGTACCCTAACCCTAACCCGTACCTTAACCCTAACCCTAACCCTAACCCTAACCCTAACCCTAACCCGTACCCTATCCCTAACCCTAACCCTTTCCTAAACCTAACCCTAAACCTAACCCGTACCCTAACCCTAACCCTAACCCTACCCCTAACCCTTTGCTAACCCTAACCCTAACCCGAACCCTAACCCTAACCCGTACGCTAACCCTACCACTAACCCTAACCCTAACCCTAACCCGTACCCTAACCCTAAACTTAAACCTAACCCTAAACCAAACCAGTTCCCTAACCCTAACCCTAACCCGTACCCTAACCCTAACCCGTACCCTAACCCTACCCCTAAACCTAACCCTAACCCTAAACCGTACCCTAACCCTAACCCGTACCCTAAACCTAACCCTAACACTAACCCTAACCATAACCCCTAACCCCTAACCCTAACCCTAACCCTAACCCTAACCCGTAACCTAACCCTAACCCTAACCCTAACCCGTACCCTAAACCTAACCATAACCCGTACCCTAACCCTAACACTAACCTAACCCTTTCCTAACCCTAACCCTAACCCTAACCCTTTCCCGTACCCAAACCCTAACCCGTACCCTAAACCTAACCCTAAACCTAACCCTAACTCTAACCCGTACACTAACCCTAACCCTAACCCGTACCCTAACCCTAACCCTAACCCTAACCCTAACACTAACCCGTACCCTAACACTAAACCTAAACCTAACCCTAACCCGTACCCTAACCCTAACCCGTACGCTAATCCTAACCCTAACCCTAACCCTAACCCGTACCCTAAACTTAACCCGTACCCTAACCCTAACCCTAACCCTAAACCTAACCCTAACCCCGAACCCTAAACCTAACCCGTACCCTAACCCTAACCCTAATCCTAACACTAACCCGTACCCTAAAACTAACCCGTACCCTAACCCGTACCCTAACCCTAACACTAACCCTAACCCTAACCCCTAACCCCTAACCCTAACCCTAACCCTAATCCTAACCCTAATCCGTACCCTAACCCTAACCCTAACCCTAACCCTAACACTAACCCGTACCCTAACACTAAACCTAACCCTAACCCTCACCCGTACCCTAAACCGTACCCTAACCCTAACCCTAACACTAACCCTGACCGTAACCCCTAACACCTAACCCTAACCCTAACCCTAACCCTAACCCGTACCCTAACCCTAACCCTAACCCTAACCCTAACCCTAACCCGTACCCTAAACCTAACCATAACCCGTACCCTAACCCTAACCCTAACCCTAACCCTAACCCTAACACTTTCCTAACCCTAACCCTAACCCTAACCCTTACCCGTACCCAAACCCTAACCCGTACCCTAACCCTAACCCTAAAGCTAACCCTAACCCTAACCCGTACGCTAAACCTAACCCTAACCCTAACCCTAACACGTACCCTAACCCTAACCGGTACCCTACCCCTAACCCTAACCCTTTCCTAACCCTAACCCTAACCCGTACCCTAACCCTAACCGTACCCTAGCCCTAACCCTAACCCTAACCCTAACCCGTACGCTAACCCTAACCCTAACCCTAACCTTAACCCGTACCCTAAACCTAACCGTACCCTAAACCTTACCCTAACCCTAACCCTAACCCTAACCCCCAACCCTAACCCTAACCCGTACCCTAACCCTAACCTTAATCCTAAACCTAACCCGTACCCTAACACTAACCCGTAACCTAACCCGTACCCTAACCCTAACCCTAACCCTAACCCTAACCCTAACCCCTAACCCCTAAACCTAACCCTAACCCAAACCCGTATCCTACCCTAACACTATCCCTAACCCGTACCCTAACCCTAAACCTAACCCGTACCCTAACCCTTACCCTAACCCTACCCCTAACCCTTTGCTAACCCTAACCCTAACCCGAACCCTAACCCTAACCCGTACGCTAACCCTACCACTAACCCTAACCCTAACCCTAACCCGTACCCTAACCATAAACTTAAACCTAACCCTAACCCTAACCAGTTCCCTAACCCTAACCCTAACCCGTACCCTAACCCTAACCCGTACCCTAACCCTACCCCTAAACCTAACCCTAACCCTAAACCGTACCCTAACCCTAAACCTAACCCTAAACCTAACCCTAACAATAACCCATACACTTACTCTAACCCTAACCCTAACCCTTACCCTAACCAGTACCTTAACCGTAACCCTAACCCTAACCCTAACCCGTAACCTAACCCTAACATAACCCTCAACCTAACACTAACCCGTACCCTAACACTAAACCTAAAAATAACCCTAACCCGTACCCTAACCCGTACCCTAAACATAACCCTAACCCTAACCCTAACCGTAATCCCTAACCCCTACCTCTAACCCTAACCCGTACCCTAACCCTAACCCTAACCCTAAACCTAACCCGTACCCTAAACCTAACCATAACCCGTACCCTAACCCTAAACCGAACCCGAACCCTAACCCTTTCCTAACCCTAACCCTAACCCTAACCCTAACCCGTACCATAACCCTAACGCGTACCCTAAACCTAACCCGTACCCTAACCCTAACCCTAAACCGTACGCTAACCCTAACCCTAACCCTCACCCGTACCCTAACCCTAACCCGTACCCTAACCCTAACCCTAACCCTTTCCTAACCCTAAACCTAACCCGTACCCTAACCCTAACCCTACCCTAACCCTAACCCTAACACTAACACTAACCCGTACGCTAACCCTATCCCTAACCCTAACCCGTACCCTAACACTAACCCTAACCCTAACCCTAACCCTAACCCGTACACTAACCCTAAACCTAATCCTAACACTAACCCGTACCCTAACCCTAACCCGTACCCTAACCTGTACCCTAACCCTAACCCTAACCCTAACCCCTAACCCCTAACCCTAACCCTAAACCTAACCCTAACCCTAACCCGTACCCTAACCCTATCCCTAACCCTAACCCTAACGCTAACACTAACCCATACCCTAACACTAAACCTAACCCTAACCCTAACCCGTATCCTAAACCGTACCCTAAACCTAACCCTAACACTAACCCTAACCGTAACCCCTAACACCTAAACCTAACCCTAACCCTAACCCTAACCCTAACCCGTACCCTAACCCTAACCCTAACCCTAACCCGTACCCTAAACCTAAACATAACCCGTACCCTAACCCTAACCCTAACCCTAACCCTTTCCTAACCCTAACCCTAACCCTAACCCTTACCCGTACCCAAACCCTAACCCGTACCCTAACCCTAACCCTAACCCGAACCCTAACCCTAACCCGTACGCTAACCCTACCACTAACCCTAACCCTAACCCTAACCCGTACCCTAACCCTAAACTTAAACCTAACCCTAACCCTAACCAGTACCCTAACCCTAACCCTAACCCGTACCCTAACCCTAACCCGTACCCTAACCCTACCCCTAACTCTAACCCTAACCCTAAACCGTACCCTAACCCTAAACCTAACCATAAACCTAACCCTAACAATAACCCATACACTTACTCTAACCCTAACCCTTACCCTAACCCGTAACTTAACCCTAACCCTAAACCTAACCCTAACCCGTACCCTAAACCTAACCCTAACCCTAACCCTAACCCTAACACTAACCCGTACCCTAACACTAAACCTAAACATAACCCTAAACCGTACCCTAACCCGTACCCTAACCCTAATCCTAACGCTAACCCTAACCGTAACCCCTAACCCCTAACCATAAACCTTACCCTAACCCTAACCCTAACCCGTACCCTAACCCTAACCCTAAACCTAACCCATACCCTTAACCTAACCATAACCGTACCCTAACCCTGACCCGAACCCGAACCCTAACCCTAACCCTATCCTAACCCTAACCCTAACACTAACACTAACCCGTACCCTAACCCTAACCCGTACCCTAACCCTAACCCGTACCCTAACCCTAACCCTAAACCGTACGCTAACCCTAACCCTAAACCTAACCCGTACCCTAACCCTAACCCGTACCCTAACCCTAACCCTAACCCTTTCCTAACCCTAAGCCTAACCCGTACCCTAACCCTAACCGTACCCTAACCCTAACCCTAACACTAACCCTAACCCGTACGCTAACCCTAACCCTAACCATAACCCGTACCCTAACCCTAAACCTAATCCTAACCCTAACCCTAAACCTAACCCCCAATCCTAACCCGAACCCGTACCCTAACCCTAAACCTAACCCGTACCCTAACCCTAACCCGTACCCTAAACCTAACACTAACCCTAACCCGTACCCTAACCCTAACCGTACCCTAGCCCTAACCCTAACCCTAACCCTAACCCGTACGCTAACCCTAACCCTAACCCTAACCCTAACCCGTACCCTAAACCTAACCCGTACCCTAACCCTTACCCTAACCCTAACCCTAACCCTAACCACCAACCCTAACCCTAACCCGTACCCTAACCCTAACCTTAATCCTAACACTAACCCGTACCCTAACACTAACCCGTAACCTAACCCGTACCCTAACCCTAACCCTAACCCTAACCCTAACCCTAACCCCTAACCCCTAAACCTAACCCTAACCCAAACCCGTATCCTACCCTAACACTATCCCTAAACCGTACCCTAACCCTAAACCTAACCCGTACACTAACCCTAACCCTAACCCTACCCCTAACCCTTTGCTAACCCTAACACTAACCCGAACCCTAACCCTAACCCGTACGCTAAACCTACCACTAACCCTAACCCTAACCCTAACCCTAACCCGTACCCTAACCCTAAACTTAAACCTAACCCTAACCCTAACCAGTTCCCTAACCCTAACCCTAACCCGTACCCTAACCCTAACCCGTACCCTAACCCTACCCCTAAACCTAACCCTAACCCTAAACCGTACCCTAACTCTAAACCTAACCCTAAACCTAACCCTAACAATAACCCATACACTTACTCTAACCCTAACCCTAACCCTTACTCTAAACCGTACCTTAACCCTAACCCTAACCCTAACCCTAACCCGTACCCTAACCCTAACATAACCCTCAACCTAACACTAACACGTACCCTAACACTAAACCTAAACATAACCCTAACCCGTACCCTAACCCTTACCCTAACCCTAAACCTAACCCTAACCCTAACCCTAACAGTAACCCCTAACCCCTAACCCTAACCCTAACCCGTACCCTAACCCTAACCCTAACCCTAAACCTAACCCGTACCCTAAAACTAACCATAACCCGTACCCTAACCCTAACCCGAACCCGAACCCTAACCCTTTCCTAACCCTAACCCTAACCCTAACCCTAACCCGTACCATAACACTAACCCGTACCCTAACCCTAACCCATACCCTAACCCTAACCCTAAACCGTACGCGAACCCTAACCCTAACCCTAACCCGTACCCTAACCCTAACCCGTACCCTAACCCTAACAATAACCCTTTCCTAACCCTAAACCTAACCCGTACCCTAACCCTAACCGTACCCTAACCCTAACCCTAACACTAACACTAACCCGTACGCTAACCCTAACCCTAACCCTAACCCGTACCCTAACACTAACCCTAACTCTAACCCTAACCCTAACCCCCAATCCTAACCCTAACCCGTACCCTATCTCTAAACCGAACCCGTACCCTAACCCTACTCCGTAACCTAAACCTAACCCTAACCCTAACCCGTACCCTAACCCTAACCCGTACCCTAACCCTAACCCTAACCCTTTCCTAAACCTAACCTTAACCCTAACCCGTACCTAACCCGTACCCTAACCCGTACCCTAACCCTAAACCGTACCCTAAACCTAACCCTAACCCTAACCCGTATCCTAACTCTAACCCTAACACTAACCCGTACACTAACCCTAACCCGTACCCTAACCCGTACCCTAATCCTAACCCTAACCCTATCCCTAACCCCTAACCCCTAACCCTAACCCTAACCCTAACCCGTACCCTAACCCTAACCCTAACCCTAACTCTAACCCGTACCCTAACCCTACCCCTAACCCGTA
The DNA here is from genome assembly GCA_032313775.1 of Urocyon cinereoargenteus. Classification (NCBI taxonomy): domain Eukaryota; kingdom Metazoa; phylum Chordata; class Mammalia; order Carnivora; family Canidae; genus Urocyon; species Urocyon cinereoargenteus. The sequence continues at coordinate 363,641 of JAVLSZ010000132.1, read as the reverse complement.
CCCTAACACTATCCCTAACCCTAACCCTAACCCTAACCCTTTCCTAACCCTCACCATAACCCTAACCCTAACCCTAACCCGTACCCTAACCCTAAGCCGTACCCTAACCCTAACCCTAACCCTAACCCTAACCCGTACGCTAACCCTAACAATAACCCTAACCGTAACCCTAACCCTAACCCGTACCCTAACCCTAACCCTAACCCTAACCCTAACCCCGAACCCTAACCCTAACCCGTACCCTAACCCTAACCCTAATCCTAACACTAACCCGTACCCTAACCCTAACCCGTACCCTAACCTGTACCCTAACCCTAACCCTAACCCTAACCCTAACCCCTAACACCTAACCCTAACCCTAACCCTAACCCTAACCCTAACCCGTACCCTAACCCTAACCCTAACCCTAACCCTAACGCTAACACTAACCCGTACCCTAACACTAAACCTAACCCTAACCCTAACCCGTATCCTAAACCGTACCCTAACCCTAACCCTAACACTAACCCTAACCGTAACCCCTAACACCTAAACCTAACCCTAACCCTAACCCTAACCCTAACCCTAACCCGTACCCTAACCCTAACCCTAACCCTAACCCTAACCCTAACCCGTACCCTAAACCTAACCATAACCCGTACCCTAACCCTAACCCTAACCCTAACCCTTTCCTAACCCTAACCCTAACCCTAACCCTTACCCGTACCCAAACCCTAACCCGTACCCTAACCCTAACCCTAACCCGAACCCTAAACCTAACCCGTACGCTAACCGTACCACTAACCCTAACCCTAACCCTAACCCGTACCCTAACCCTAAACTTAAACCTAACCCTAACCCTAACCAGTACCCTAACCCTAACGCAAACCCGTACCCTAACCCTAACCCGTACCCTAACGCTACCCCTAACCCTAACCCTAACCCTAAACCGTACCCTAACCCTAAACCTAACCCTAAACCTAACCCTAACAATAACCCATACACTTACTCTAACCCTAACCCTAACCCTTACCCTAACCCATACCTTAACCCTAACCCTAACCCTAACCGTAACCCGTACCCTAAACCTAACCCTAACCCTAACCCTAACCCTAACACTAACCCGTACCGTAACACTAAACCTAAACATAACCCTAACCCGTACCCTAACCCTAACCCTAACCCTAACCCTAATCCGTACCCTAACCCTAACCCTATCCCGTACCCTAACACTAACCCTAACCCTAACCCTAACCCTTTTCTAACCCTCACCATAACCCTAACCCTAACCCTAACCCGTATCCTAAACCTAACCCGTACCCTAACCCTAACCCTAACCCTAACCCTAACCCTAACCCGTACGCTAACCCTAACAATAACCCTATCCGTAACCCTAACCCTAACCCGTACCCTAACCCTACCCTAACCCGTACCCTAACCCTAACCCGTACCCTAACCCTAACCCGTACCCTAACCCGTACCCTAACCCGTACCCTAACCCTAACCTTAACCAACCCTAAACCTAACCCTAACCCTAACCCTAACCCTTTCCTAACCCTAACCCTAACCCTAACCCTACACCTTACCCTAACCCTAACACGTACCCTAACCCTAACGTTAACCCTAACCCTAACCGTAACCTGTACGCTATCCCTAACTCTAACCCTAACCGTAACCCTAACCCTAGCACGTACCCTAACCCTAACCCGTACCCTAATCCTAACCATAACCCTAAACCTAACCCCTAACCCTAACCCTAACCAGTACCCTAACCCTAACCCTAACCTGTACCCTAACCCTAACCCATACCCTAACCCTAACCCTAACCCTAACCCTAACCCTAACCCTAACCCATACACTAACCCTAACCCTAACCCTAAACCTAACTCTAACCCGTACCCTAACCCTTACCCGTACCCTAACCCTGACCCGTACCCTAACCCTAACCCGTACCAAAACCCTAACACATACCCTAACCCGTACCTTAACCCGTACCCTAATCCTAACCCCTACACTAACCCGTACCTTAACCCTAACCCTTCCCATAACCCTAACCCGTACCCTAACCCTAACCCGTACCCTAAACCAAACCCTAACTCTAACCCTAACCCGTACCCTTACCCTTAACCTAAACCTAACCCTAACCCGTACCCTAACCTAAATCCTAACCCTAATACTAACCCTAACCCTAACCCGTACCCTAACCCTAACCCTAACCCTAACTCGTACCCTAACCCGTACCCTAAACCTAACCCTAACCATAACCCTAACCCCTAACCTTTAACCCTAACCATAACCCTAACCCTAACCCTAACCAGTACCCTAACCCTAACCCGTACCATAACCCTAAACCGTACCCTAACCCTAACCCTAACCCTAACCCGTACCCTAACCCGTACCCTAACCCTAACCCGTACCCTAACCCGTACCCTAAACCTAACCAGTACCCTAACCCTAACACGTACCCTAACCCTAACCCTAAACCTAACCCGTACCTTAACACTTACCCTAACCCTAACCCTAACCCGTACCCTAAACCTAACCCTAACCATAACCCTAACCCTAACCCTAACCTGTACCCTAACCCTAACCCTAACCCTTACCCTAAACCTAACCCTAACCCTAACCCTAACACTAAACCTTTCCTAACCCTAACCCTAACACTAACCCTAAACCGTACCCTAACCCTAACACGTACCCTAACGCTAACCCTATCCCTAACCCGTACGCCTACCCTAACACTAACCCTAACCCTAACCCGTACCCTAACCCTAACCCTAACCCTAACCCTAATCCTAACCCTAACCCGTACCCTAAACCTAACCCTAACCCGTACCCTAACCCTAACCCGTACCCTAACCCTAAACCTAACCCTAACCCGTACCCTAAACCTAACCCTAACCCTAACCCTAACCCGTACCCTAACCCTAACCCTAACCCGTACCCTAACCCGTACCTTAACCCTAACCCTAACCCGTATCCTAACCCTAACCCTAACACTAACCCTAAACCTAACCCGTACCCTAACCCTAACCTTAACCCGTACGCTAACCCTAACCCTAACCCTAACCCTTTCCTAACCTAACCATAAACCCTATACATAAACCTAACCCTAAACCGTACCCTAACCCTAACCCGTACCCTAATCCTAACCCTAACCCTAAACCTAACCCTAACCCTAACCCGTACGCTAACCCTAACCCTAACCCTAACCCGTACCCTAACCCTAACCCGTACCCTAACCCTAACCCTAACCCTAATCCTAACCCTAACCCCTAACCCTAACACTAACCCGTACCCTAACCCTACCCTAAACCGTAACCTAACCCTAACCCGTACCCTAACCTGTACCCTAACCTTAACACGTACCCTAACACTAACCCTAACCCTAACCCCTAACCCTAACCCTAACCCGTACCCTAACCCTAACCCGTACCCTAACCCTAACCATAACCCTAACCCTAACCCGTACCCTAAACCTTACCCTAAAGCTAACCCTAACCCGTATCCTAAACCTAAATCTAACCCTAACCCTAACACTTACCCTAACCCGTAACCTAACCCTAACCCTAACCCTAACTCGTACCCTAACACATACCCTAACCCTAACCCTAACCCTAACCCCTAACCCCTAAACCTAACCCTAACCCTAACCCTAATCCATACTTTAACACTAACACTAACCCTAACCCTAACCCTAACCCGTACCCTAAACATAAACCTTACCCTAAACCTAACCCTAACCCTTACCCTAACCCTAACACAACCCGTACACTAACCCTAACCCTAAACCTAAACCTAACCCTAACCCGTACCCTAACCCTTACCTCTACCCTAACCCTGACACGTACCCTAACCCTAACCCGTACCCTAACCCTAACCCTAACCCGTACCCTAACCCTAACCCGTACCCTAACCCTAACCCTAACCCTAAACCTAACCCTAACCCGTACCCTAAACCTAACCCTAAATCTAACCCTAACCCTAACCCGTACGCTAACCGTAACCCTAACCCTAACCCTAACCCTAACCCGTACCCTAACCCTAACCCGTACCCTAAACCTAACCCTAACCCTAATCCTAACCCTAACCCCTAACCCTAACCCTAACCCGTACCCTAAACCTAACCCTAACCCGTACCCTAACCGTAACCCGTACCCTAAACCTAATCCTAACCCTAACCCTAAACCTAACCTGTACCCTAACCCTAACACTAACCCAAACCCTTACCCTAACCCTAACCCTAACCCTAACCCTAACGCTAACCCGTAACCTAAACCTAACCCTAACTCTAACCCTAAACCTAAACCGTACGCTAACCCTAACCCTAACCCTAAACCTAACGCTAACCCGTACCCTAACCCTAACCCGTACCCTAACCCTAACCCTAACCCTAACCCCTAACCCTAACCCTAACCCGTACCCTAACCCTAAACCTAACCCGTACCCTAAACCTAACCGGTACCCTAACCCTAACACGTACCTTAACCCGTCCCCTAAACCTAACCCTAACCCTAACACTAACCCTAACCCTAACCCTAACCCGTACCCTAAACCTAACCCTAACCCTAACCCTAACCCTAACGCGTACCCTAAAACTTACCCTAAACCTAACCCTAACCCGTACCCTAACCCTAACCCTAACCCTAACTCGTACCCTAACCCGTACCGTAACCCTAACCCTAACCCTAACCCTAACCACTAAACCCTAACCCTAACCCTAACCCTAACCCTAACCCTAACACTTATTTTAACACTAACACTAACCCTAACCCCAACCCTAACACGTACCCTAAACCTAAACCTTATCCTAACCCTAACCCTTACCCTAACCCTAACCCCTAACCCTAACCCTAACCCGTACCCTAACCCTAACCCGTACCCTAACCTGTACCCTAACCCTAACCCTAACCCTAACCCTAACCCCTAACACCTAACCCTAACCCTAACCCTAACCCTAACCCTAACCCTAACCCGTACCCTAACCCTAACACGTACCTTAACCCGTCCCCTAAACCTAACCCTAACCCTAACACTAACCCTAACCCTAACCCTAACCCGTACCCTAAACCTAACCCTAACCCAAACCCTAACCCTAACGCGTACCCTAAAACTTACCCTAAACCTAACCCTAACCCGTACCCTAACCCTAACCCTAACCCTAACTCGTACCCTAACCCGTACCGTAACCCTAACCCTAACCCTAACCCTAACCACTAAACCCTAACCCTAACCCTAACCCTAACCCTAACCCTAACACTTATTTTAACACTAACACTAACCCTAACCCCAACCCTAACACGTACCCTAAACCTAAACCTTATCCTAACCCTAACCCTTACCCTAACCCTAACCCCTAACCCTAACCCTAACCCGTACCCTAAACCTAACCCTAACACTAACCCGTACCCTAAACCTAACCCTAACCCTAACCCGTACCCTAACACTAACCCTGACCAGTACCCTGACCCTAAACCTAACCCTAACCCGTACGCTAACCCTAACCTTAATCCTAACCCTAACCCTAACCCGTACCCTAACCCTAACCCGTACCCTAACCCTAAACCTAACCCTAATCCTAACCCTAACCCTAACCCCTAACCCTAACCCTAACACGTACCCTTCCCCTAACCCTAACCCGTACCCTAACCCTAACCCGTACCCTAAACCTAATCCTAACCCTAACCCTAACCTGTACCCTAACCCTAACCCGCACCCTAAGCCTAACACTAACGCTAACCCCTAACACTAAACCTAACCCGTAACCTAACCCTAACCCTAACCCGTACCCTAATCCTAACCGGTACCTTAACCCTAACACGTACCCTAACCCGTTCCCTAACCCTAACCCTAACCTAAACCCTAACCCTACCCTAACCCGTACCCTAAACCTAAGCCTAACCCTAACCCTAACCCTAACCCGTACCCTAACGCTTACCCTAAACCTAACCCTAACCCGTACCCTAACCCTAATCCTAACCCTAACCCTAACACTTACCCTAACCCATACCCTAATCCTAACCTTAACCAACCCTAACTCTAACCCTAACCCTAACCCTAACCCTTTCCTTACCCTATCCCTAATCCTAACCCTAACCCTAACCCGTACCCTAACCCTAACCCTAAACCTAACCCTAACCCTACCCCGTACGCTATCCCTAACTCTAAACCTAACCCTAAACCTAACCCTAACACGTACCCTAACCCTAACCCGTACCCTAATCCTAACCCTAACCATAACCCTAACCCCTAACCCTAACCCTAACCCGTACCGTAACCCGAACCCTAACCTGTACCCTAACCCTAACACGTACCCTAACCCTAACCCGTACCCTAATCCTAACCCTAACCATAAACCTAACCCCTAACCCTAACCCTAACCCGTACCGTAACCCGAACCCTAACCTGTACCCTAACCCTAACCCGTACCCTAACCCTAACCCTAACCCTAAACCGTACCCTAACCCGTACCCTAACCCTAACCCGTACCCTAACCCTAACCCTAACCCAACCCTAAACCTAACCCGTACCCTAACCCTAACCCTAACCCGTAACCTAAAACGTACCCTAACCCTAACCCGTACCTTAACCCTAACCCTAAACCTAACACTAACCCGTACCCTAACCCTAACCCTAACCCTTTCCTAAACCTAAACCTAAACCTAACCCTAACCCTAACCCGTACCCTAACCCTAACCCGTACCCTAACACGTACCCTAACCCTAACCCTAACCCTAACCCAAACCCGTACCCTAACCCTAACCCTAACACTAACACTAACCCGTACCCTAACCCTAACCCGTACCCTAACCCTAACCCTAAACCTAACGCCTAACCCCTAACCCTAACCCTAACCCTAACCCTAACCCGTACCCTAAACCGTACCCTAACCCGAACCCTAACCCTTTGCTAAACCTAACCCTAACCCTAAACCTAACCCTAACCCTAACCCGTACCCTAACCCTAACCCTAACCCGTACCCTAACCCTAACCCTAACCCTAACCCTAACCCGTACCCTAACCCTAACCCTAACCCTAAACCTAACCCTAACCCTTTCCTAACCCTAACCCTAACCCTAACCTAACCCTAACCCTAAATCGTACCCTAACCCTAACCTGTACCCTAACCCTAACCCTAACCCTAACCCTAATCCTAACCCTAACCCGTACCCTAACCCCAACCCTAACCCGTACCCTAACCCTAATCCGTACCCTAACCCTAACCCTAAACCTAACCCTAACCCGTACCCTAAACCTAACCCTAAATCTAACCCTAACCCTAACCCGTACGCTAACCGTAACCCTAACCCTAACCCTAACCCTAACCCTAACCAGTACCCTAACCCTAACCCGTACCCTAACCCTAACCCTAACCCTAATCCTAACCCTAACCCCTAACCCTAACCCTAACCCGTACCCTAAACCTAACCCTAACCCGTACCCTAACCGTAAACCGTACCCTAAACCTAATCATAACCCTAAACCTAAACCTAACCTGTACCCTAACCCTAACACTAACCCAAACCCGTACCCTAACCCGAACCCTAACCCTAACCCTAACCCTAACCCGTAACCTAAACCTAACCCTAACTCTAACCCGAAACCTAACCCGTACGCTAACCCTAACCCTAACCCTAAACCTAACCCTAACCCGTACCCTAACCCTAACCCGTACCCTAACCCTAACCCTAACCCTAACCCCTAACCCTAACCCTAACACGTACCCTAACCCTAAACCTAAACCGTACCCTAACCCTAACCGGTACCCTAACCCTAACACGTACCCTAACCCGTCCCCTAAACCTAACCCTAACCCTAACCCTATCCCGTACCCTAACCCGTTACCTAAACCTAACCCTAACCCGTACCCTAACGCGTACCCTAACACTTACCCTAAACCTAACCCTAACCCGTACCCTAACCCTAATCCTAACCCTAATCCTAACCCTTACCCTAACCCGTACCCTAACCCTAACCCTAACCCTAACTCGTACCCTAACCCGTACCGTAACCCTAACCCCAACCCTAACCCGTACCCTAAACCTAAACCTTACCCTAACCCTAACCCTAACCCTTACCCTAACCCTAACCCCTAACCCTAACCCTAACCCGTACCCTAAACCTAACCCTAACACTAACCCGTACCCTAAACCTAACCCTAACCCTAACCCGTACCCTAACACTAACCCTGACCTGTACCCTGACCCTAAACCTAACCCTAACCCTAACCCGTACGCTAACCCTAACCTTAATCCTAACCCTAAACCTAACCCTAACCCGTACCCTAACCCTAAACCTAAACCTAATCCTAACCCTAACCCTAACCCTAAACCTAACCTGTACCCTAACCCTAACACTAACCCAAACCCGTACCCTAACCCTAACCCTAACCCTAACCTTAACCCTAACCCGTACCCTTCCCCTAACCCTAACCCGTAACCTAACCCTAACCCGTACCCTAAACCTAATCCTAAACCTAACCCTAACCCTAACCTGTACCCTAACCCTAACCCGTACCCTAAGCCTAACCCTAACGCTAACCCCTAACACTAAACCTAACCCGTAACCTAACCCTAACCCTAACCCGTACCCTAACCCTAACCGGTACCTTAACCCTAACACGTACCCTAACCCGTACCCTAACCCTAACCCTAACCTTAAACCTAACCCTACCCTAACCGTACCCTAAACCTAAACCTAACCCTAACCCTAACCCTAACCCGTACCCTAACGCTTACCCTAAACCTAACCCTAACCCGTACCCTAACCCTAATCCTAACCCTAACCCTAACACTTACCCTAACCCATACCCTAACCCTAACCTTAACCAACCCTAACCCTAACCCTAACCCTAACCCTAAACCTTCCATAACCCTAACCCTATCCCTAACCCTAACCCGTACCCTAACCCTAACCCTAAACCTAACACTAACCCTACCCCGTACGCTATCCCTAACTCTAAACCTACCCTAAACCTAACCCTAACACGTACCCTAACCCTAACCCGTACCCTAATCCTAACCCTAACCCTAACCCTAACCCCTAACCCTAACCCTAACCCGTACCGTAACACTAACCCTAACCCGTACCCTAACCCTAAACCGTACACTAACCCTAACCCTAACCCTAACCCTAACCCTAACCCTAACCCGTACCCTAACCCTTACCTGTACCCTAACCCTGACCCGTACCCTAACCCTAACCCGTACCCTAAACCTAACACGTACCCTAACCCGTACCCTAACCTGTACCCTAATCCTAACCCGTACCCTAACCCGTACCTTAACCCTAACCCTAACCCTAACCCGTACCCTAAACCAAACCCTAAACCTAACCCTAACCCTAACCCTAACCCGTACCCTTACCCTTAACCTAAACTTAACCCTAACCCGTACCCTAACCCTAATCCTAACCCTAATCCCAACCCTACCCCTAACCCGTACCATAACCCTAACCCTAACCCTAACTCGTAGCCTAACCCGTACCCTAACCATAACCCTAACCCTAACCCTAACCCTAACCCTAACCCCTAACCCCTAACCCTAACCATAACCCTTACACTAACCCGTACTTTAACACTAACACTAACCCTAAACCTAACCCTAACCCATACCCTAAACCTAACCCTAACCCTAAACCTAACCCGTACCCTAATACTAACCCCTAACCCTAACCCTAACCCGTACCCTAAACCTAACCCTAACCCTAACCCTAACCCTAACCCGTACCCTAAACCTAAACATTACCCTAACCCTAACCCTTACCCTAACCCTAACCCCTAACCCTAACCCTAACCCGTACCCTAAACCTAACCCTAACCCTAACCCGTACCCTAACCCTTACCCTAACCCGTACCCTAACACGTACCCTAATCCTAACCCGTACCTTAACCCTAACCCTAACCCTAACCCTAACCCTAACCCTAACCCTAACCAGTACCCTAACCCTAACCCTAACCCTTTCCTAAACCTAACCCTAAACCTAACCCTAACCCTAACCCGAACCCTAACCCTAACCCGTACCCTAACCCGTACCTAACCCTAACCCGTACCCTAACCCTAACCCTAACCCGTACCCTAACCCTAACCCTAACCCGTACCCTAACCCGTACCCTAACCCTAACCCTTTCCTAACTCTAACCCCTAAACCTAACCCTAACCCGTACCCTAAACCTAACCCTAACCCTAACCCGTACCCTAACCCTAACCCTAAACCTAACCCGTACCCTAACCCTAACGCTAACCAGTACCCTAACCCTAACCCTAACCCGTACCCTAATCCTAACCCTAATCCGTACCCTAACCCTAACCCTAAACCATACCCTAACCCGTGCCCTAACCCTAACACGTACCCTAACCCTAACCCTAACCCAACCCTAACCCTAACCCGTACCCTAACCCTAACCCTAACCCGTACCCTAAATCGTACCCTAACCCTAACCCGTACCTTAACCCTAACCCTAACCCTAACCCTAACCCGTACCCTAACCCTTACCCTAACCCTTTCCTAAACCTAAACCTAACCCTAACCCTAACCCTAACACGTACACTAACCCTAACCCGTACCCTAACACTTACCCTAACCCTAACCCTAACCCTAACCCAAACGCGTACCCTAACCCTAACCCTAAACCTAACACTAACCCGTACCCTAACCCTAACCCGTACCCTAACCCGTACCCTAACCCTAACCCTAACCCTAACGCCTAACCCCTAACCCTAACCCTAACCCTAACCCGTACCCTAACCCTAAACCTAACCCGTACCCTAACCCGTACCAAACCCTAACCCGTACCCTAACCCTAACCATAACCCGTACCCTAACACGTACCCTAAACCTAACCCTAACCCATTGCTAAACCTGACCCTAACCCTAACCCGTACCCTAACCGTAACCCGTACCCTAAACCTAATCCTAACCCTAACCCTAAACCTAACCAGTACCCTAACCCTAACACAAACCCAAACCCGTACCCTAACCCTAACCCTAACCCTAACCGTAACCCTAACCCTAACCCGTACCCTAAAACTAACCCTAACTCTAACCCTAACCCTAACCCGGACGCTAACCCTAACCCTAACCCTAAACCTAACCATAACCCGTACCGTAACCCTAACCCGTACCCTAACCCTAACCCTAACCCTAACTCCTAAACCTAACCCTAACCCGTACCCTAACCCTAACCCTAACATGTACCCTAACCCTAACCGGTACCCTAAACCTAACACGTACCCTAACCCGTCCCCTAAACCTAACCCTAACCCTAACCCTAACCCTAACCCGTACCCTAAACCTAACCCTAACAATAACCCTAACCCTAACGCGTACCCTAACACTTACCCTAAACCTAACCCTAACCCGTACCCTAACCCTAATCCTAACCCTAACCCTAACTCGTACCCTAACCCGTACCGTAACCCTAACCCTAACCCTAATCCCTTAACCCTAACCCTAACCCTAACCCTAAACCTAACCCTAACCCGTACTTTAACACTAACACTAACCCTAACCCCAACCCTAACCCGTACCCTAAACCTAAACCTTACCCTAACCCTAACCCTAACCCTTACCCTAACCCTAAACCCTAACCCTAACCCAAACCCGTACCCTAAACCTAACCCTAACACTAACCCGTACCCTAAACCTAACCCTAACCCTAACCCGTACCCTAACACTAACCCTGACCAGTACCCTAACCCTAAACCTAACCCTAACCCTAACCGGTACGCTAACCCTAACCTTAATCCTAACCCTAACCCTAACCCGTACCCTAACCCTAACCTGTACCCTAACCCTAAACCTAACCCTAATCCTAACCCTAACCCTAACCCCTAACCCTAACCCTAACCCGTACCCTTCCCCTAACCCTAACCCGTACCCTAACCCTAACCCGTACCCTAAACCTAATCCTAACCCTAACCCTAAGCCTAACCTGTACCCTAACCCTAACCCGTACCCAAAGCCTAACCCTAACGCTAACCCCTAACACTAAACCTAACCCGTAACCTAACCCTAACCCGTACCCTAACCCTAACCGGTACCTTAACCCTAACACGTACCCTAACCCGTACCCTAACCCTAACCCTAACCTTAACCCTAACCCTACCCTAACCCGTACCCTAAACCTAAACCTAACCCTAACCCTAACCCTAACCCGTACCCTAACCCTTACCCTAAACCTAACCCTAACCCGTACCCTAACCCTAATCCTAACCCTAACCCTAACCCTTACCCTAACCCGTACCCTAACCCTAACCTTAACCAACCCTAACCCTAACCCTAACCCTAACCCTTTCCTAACCCTAACCCTAAACCTAACCCTAACCTGTACCCTAACCCTAACCCTAAACCTAACCCTAACCCTACCCCGTACGCTATCCCTAACTCTAAACGTAACCCTAAACCTAACCCTAACACGTACCCTAACCCTAACCAGTGCCCTAATCCTAACCCTAACCCTAACCCTAACCCCTAACCATAACCCTAAGCCGTACCCTAACCCTAACCCTAACCTGTACCCTAAACCTAACCCGTACCCTAACCCTAACCCTAACCCTAACCCTAACCCTAACCCTAACCCGTACCCTAACCCTTACCTGTACCCTAACCCTAACCCGTACCCTAACCCTAAACCTAACCCGTATCCTAACCCTAACCCATACCCTAACCCTAACCCTAAACCTAACCCTAACCCTAACCAGTACCCTAAACCTAACCCTAAATCTAACCCTAACCCTAACCGGTACGCTAACCGTAACCCTAACCCTAACCCTAACCTTAACCCTAACCCGTACCCTAACCCTAACCCGTACCCTAACCCTAACCCTAACCCTAATCCTAACCCTAACCCCTAACCCTAACCCTAACCCGTACCCTAAACCTAACCCTAACCCGTACCCTAACCGTAACCCGTACCCTAACCCTAATCCTAACCCTAACCCTAAACTTAACCTGTACCCTAACCCTAACACTAACCCAAACCCGGACCCTAACCCTAACCCTAACCCTAACCCTAACCCTAACCCGTAACCTAAACCTAACCCTAACTCTAACACTAACCCTAACCCGTACGCTAACCCTAACCCCTATCCATAACCCTAACCCGTACCCTAAACCTAAACCTAACCCTAACCCTAACCCTAACCCGTACCCTAACCCTTACCCTAGACCTAACCCTAACCCGTACCCTAACCCTAATCCTAACCCTAACCCTAACCCTTACCCTAACCCGTACCCTAACCCTAAACTTAACCAGCCCTAACCCTAACCCTAACCCTAACCCTCACCCTTTCCTAACCCTAACCCTAACCCTAACCCTAACCCGTACCCTAACCCTAACCATAAATCTAAACCTAACCCTACCCCGTACGCTATCCCTAACTCTAAACCTAACCCTAAACCTAACCCTAACACACACCCTAACCCTAACCCGTACCCTAATCTTAACCCTAACCCTAACCCTAACCCCTAACCATAACCCTAAGCCGTACCCTAACCCTAACCCTAACATGTACCCTAACCCTAACCCGTACCCTAACCCTAACCCCTATCCATAACCCTAAGCCGTACCCTAACCCTAACCCTAACATGTACCCTAACCCTAACCCGTACCCTAACCCTAACCCTAACCCTAACCCTAACCCTAACCCGTACCCTAACCCTAACCCTAACATGTACCTAACCCTAACCCGTACCCTAACCCTAGCACATACCCTTACCCGTACCCTAACCCGTACCCTAATCCTAACCCGTACCCTAACCCGTACCTTAACCCTAACCCTAACACTAACCCTAACCCGTACCCTAAACCAAACCCTAACCCTAACCCTAACCCGTACCCTTACGCTTAACCTAAACTTAACCCTAACCCGTACCCTAACCCTAATCCTAACCCTAATCCTAACCCTACCCCTAACCCGTACCCTAACCCTAACCCTAACCCTAACTCGTAGCCTAACCCGTACCCTAACCCTAACCCTAAACCTAACCCTAACCCCTAACCCCTAACCCTAACAATAACCCTTACCCTAACCCATACTTTAACACTAACACTAACCCTAAACCTAACCCTAACCCGTACCCTAAACCTAACCCTAACCCTAAACCTAACCCTAACCCTAATCCTAACCCTAACCCTAACCCTAACCCGTACCCTAAACCTAACCCTAACCCTAACCCTAACCCTAACAAGTACTTTAACACTAACACTAACCCTAACCCTAACCCGTACCCTAAACCTAACCCTAAACCTAACCCGTACCCTAACCCTAACCCTAACCCGTACCCTAACCCTAACGCTAACCAGTACCCTAACCCTAACCCTAACCCGTACCCTAACCCTAACCCATACCCTAACCCTAACCCTAACCCGTACCCTAACCCGTACCCTAACCCTAACCCGTACCCTAACCCTAACCCTAACCCGTACCCTAACCCTAACCCTAACCCTAACCCTAACCCGTACCCTAACCCTAACCATAACACTAACACTAACCCTTTCCTAACTCTAACCCCTAACCCTAACCCTAACCCGTACACTAAACCTAACCCTAACCCTAACCCGTACACTAACCCTAACCCTAAACCTAACCCGTACCCTAACCCTAACGCTAACCAGTACCCTAACCCTAACCCTAACCCGTACCCTAATCCTAACCCTAACCCGTACCCTAACCCTAACCCTAAACCATACCCTAACCCGTACCCTAACCCTAACCCGTACCCTAACCCTAACCCTAACCCAACCCTAACCCTAACCCGTACCCTAACCCTAACCCTAACCAGTAACCTAAAACGTACCCTAACCCTAACCCGTACCTTAACCCTAACCCTAAACCTAACCCTAACCCGTACCCTAACCCTAACCCTAACCCTTTCCTAAACCTAAACCTAAACCTAACCCTAACCCTAACCCGTACCCTAACCCTAACCCGTACCCTAACACGTACCCTAACCCTAACCCTAACCCTAACCCAAACCCGTACCCTAACCCTAACCCTAGCACTAACACTAACCCGTACCCTAACCCTAACCCGTACCCTAACCCTAACCATAAACCTAACGCCTAACCCCTAACCCTAACCCTAACCCGTACCCTAAACCGTACCCTAACCCGAACCCTAACCCTTTGCTAAACCTAACCCTAACCCTAAACCTAACCCTAACCGTAACCCGTACCCTAACCTAACCCTAACCTGTACCCTAACCCTAACCCTAACCCTAACCCATACCCTAACACTAACCCTAACCCTAAACCTAACCCTAACCCTTTCCTAACCCTAACCCTAACCCTAACCCTAACCCTAACCCTAACCCTAAATTGTACACTTACCGTAACCTGTACCCTAACCCTAAACCTAACCCTAACCCTAACCCGTACCCTAACCCTAACCCTAACCCGTACCCTAACCCTAACCCGTATCCTAACCCTAACCCTAACCCTAATCCTAACCCTAACCCCTAACCCTAACCCTAACCCGTACCCTAAACCTAACCCTAACCCGTACCCTAACCGTAACCCGTACCCTAAACCTAATCCTAACCCTAACCCTAAACCTAACCTGTACCCTAACCCTAACACTAACCCAAACCCGTACCCTAACCCTAACCCTAACCCTAACCCTAACCCGTAACCTAAACCTAACCCTAACTCTAACCCTAAACCTAACCCGTACGCTAACCCTAACCCTAACCCTAAACCTAACCCTAACCCGTACCCTAACACTAACCCGTATCCTAACCCTAACCCTAACCCTAACCCCTAACCCTAACCCTAACCCATACCCTAACCCTAAACCTAACCCGTACCCTAACCCTAACCGGTACCCTAACCCTAACACGTACCCTAACCCGTCCCCTAAACCTAACCCTAACCCTAACCCTAACCCGTACCCTAACCCGTACCCTAAACCTAACCCTAACCCTAACCCTAAACCTAACGCGTACCCTAACACTTACCCTAACCCTAACCCCTAAACCCTAACCCTAACCCTAAACCTAACCCTAACCCTAACCCGTACTTTAACACTAACACTAACCCTAACCCTAACCCGTACCCTAAACCTAAACATTACCCTAACCCTAGCCCTAAAACTTACCCTAACCCTAAACCCTAACCCTAACCCTAACCCGTACCCTAAACCTAACCCTAACCCTAACCCGTACCCTAACCCTAACCCTAACCCGTACCCTAACCCTAACGCTAACCAGTACCCTAACCCTAACCCTAACCCGTACCCTAACCCTAACCCATACCCTAACCCTAACCCTAAATCTAACCCGTACCCTAACCCGTACCCTAACCCTAACCCGTACCCTAACCCTAACCCTAACCCGCACCCTAACCCTAACCCTAACCCTAACCCTAACCCGTACCCTAACCCTAACCCTAACCCTAACACTAACCCTTTCCTAACTCTAACCCCTAACCCTAACCCTAACCCGTACACTAAACCTAACCCTAACCCTAACCCGTACACTAACCCTAACCCTAAACCTAACCCGTACCCTAACCCTAACGCTAACCAGTACCCTAACCCTAACCCTAAAACGTACCCTAATCCTAACCCTAACCCGTACCCTAACCCTAACCCAAAACCGTACCCTAACCCGTACCCTAACCCTAACCCGTACCCTAACCCTAACCCTAACCCAACCCTAACCCCAACCCGTACCCTAACCCTAACCCTAACCCGTAACCTAAAACGTACCCTAACCCTAACCCGTACCTTAACCCTAACCCTAAACCTAACCCTAACCCGTACCCTAACCCTAACCCTAACCCTTTCCTAAACCTAAACCTAAACCTAACCCTAACCCTAACCCGTACCCTAACCCTAACCCGTACCCTAACACGTACCCTAACCCTAACCCTAACCCTAACCCAAACCCGTACCCTAACCCTAACCCTAACACTAACACTAACCCGTACCCTAACCCTAACCCGTACCCTAACCCTAACCCTAAACCTAACGCCTAACCCCTAAACCTAACCCTAACCCTAACCCTAAACCGTCCCCTAAACCGTACCCTAACCCGAACCCTAACCCGTCCCCTAACCCTAACCCTAACCCTAACCCCTAACCCTAACCCTAACCCGTACCCTAACCCTAAACCTAACCCGTACCCTAACCCTAACCGGTACCCTAACCCTAACATGTACCCTAATCCGTCCCCTAAACCTAACCATAACCCTAACCCTAACCCGTACCCTAACCCTAACCCTAACCCGTACCCTAACCCTAACCCTAACCCTAACCCTAACCCGTACCCTAACCCTAACCCTAACCCTAAACCTAACCCTAACCCTTTCCTAACCCTAACCCTAACCCTAACCCTAACCCTAACCCTAACCCTAAATCGTACCCTAACCCTAACCTGTACCCTAACCCTAACCCTAACCCTAACCCTAACCCTAACCCTAACCCGAACCCTAACCCTAACCCTAACCCGTACCCTAACCCTAACCCGTACCCTAACCCTAACCCTAACCCTAAACATAACCCTAACCCGTATCCTAAACCTAACCCTAAATCTAACCCTAACCCTAACCCGTACGCTAACCGTAACCCTAAACCTAACCCTAACCCTAACCCTAACCCGTAAGCTAACCCTAACCCGTACCCTAACCCTAACCCTAACCCTAATCCTAACCCTAACCCCTAAACCTAACCCTAACCCGTACCCTAAACCTAACCCTAACCCGTACCCTAACCGTAACCCGTACCCTAAACCTAATCCTAACCCTAACCCTAAACCTAACCTGTACCCTAACCCTAACACTAACCCAAACCCGTACCCTAACCCTAACCCTAACCCTAACCCTAACCCTAACCCGTAACCTAAACCTAACCCTAACTCTAACCCTAAACCTAACCCGTACGCTAACCCTAACCCTAACCCTAAACCTAACCCTAACCCGTACCCTAACCCTAACCCGTACCCTAACCCTAACCCTAACCCTAACCCCTAACCCTAACCCTAACCCGTACCCTAACCCTAAACCTAACCCGTACCCTAACCCTAACCGGTACCCTAACCCTAACACGTACCCTAACCCGTCCCCTAAACCTAACCCTAAACCTAACCCTAACCCGTACCCTAACCCGTACCCTAAACCTAACCCTAACACTAACCCGTACCCTAACGCGTACCCTAACACTTACCCTAAACCTAACCCTAACCCGTACCCTAACCCTAACCCTAACCCTAATCCTAACCCTTACCCTAACCCGTACCCTAACCCTAACCCTAAACCTAACCCTAACCCTACCCCGTACGCTATCCCTAACTCTAAACCTACCCTAAACCTAACACTAACACGTACCCTAACCCTAACCCGTACCCTAATCCTAATCCTAACCCTAACCCTAACCCCTAACCCTAACCCTAACCCGTACCGTAACTCTAACCCTAACCTGTACCCTAACCCTAACCCGTACCCTAACCCTAACCCTAACCCTAACCCGTACCCTAACCCGTACCCTAACCCTTACCTGTACCCTAACCCTGACCCGTACCCTAACCCTAACCAGTACCCTAAACCTAACACGTACCCTAACCCGTACCCTAACCTGTACCCTAATCCTAACCCGTACCCTAACCCGTACCTTAACCCTAACCCTAACCCTAACCCGTACCCTAAACCAAACCCTAACCCTAAC
>JAVLSZ010000132.1:337500-342500 GCA_032313775.1 Urocyon cinereoargenteus | reverse complement strand
ATCCTAACCCTAACCCTAACTCGTACCCTAAACCGTACCGTAACCCTAACCCTAACACTAACCCATAAAACCTAACCCTAACCCTAACCCTAAACCTAACCCTAACCCGTACTTTAACACTAACACTAACCCTAACCCCAACCCTAACCCGTACCCTAAACCTAAACCTTACCCTAACCCTAACCCTAACCCTTACCCTAACACTAAACCCTAACCCTAACCCAAACCCGTACCCTATACCTAACCCTAACACTAACCCGTACCCTAACCCTAACCCTAACCCTAACCCTAACCCGTATCCTAACCCTAACCCTAACCCGTACCCTAACACGTACCCTAACCCTAACCCGTACCTTAACCCTAACCCTAACCCTAACCCTAACCCTAACCCTAACCCGTACCCTATCCCTAACCCTAACCCTTTCCTAAACCTAACCCTAAACCTAACCCGTACCCTAACCCTAACCCTAACCCTACCCCTAACCCTTTGCTAACCCTAACCCTAACCCGAACCCTAACCCTAACCCGTACGCTAACCCTACCACTAACCCTAACCCTAACCCTAACCCGTACCCTAACCCTAAACTTAAACCTAACCCTAAACCAAACCAGTTCCCTAACCCTAACCCTAACCCGTACCCTAACCCTAACCCGTACCCTAACCCTACCCCTAAACCTAACCCTAACCCTAAACCGTACCCTAACCCTAACCCGTACCCTAAACCTAACCCTAACACTAACCCTAACCATAACCCCTAACCCCTAACCCTAACCCTAACCCTAACCCTAACCCGTAACCTAACCCTAACCCTAACCCTAACCCGTACCCTAAACCTAACCATAACCCGTACCCTAACCCTAACACTAACCTAACCCTTTCCTAACCCTAACCCTAACCCTAACCCTTTCCCGTACCCAAACCCTAACCCGTACCCTAAACCTAACCCTAAACCTAACCCTAACTCTAACCCGTACACTAACCCTAACCCTAACCCGTACCCTAACCCTAACCCTAACCCTAACCCTAACACTAACCCGTACCCTAACACTAAACCTAAACCTAACCCTAACCCGTACCCTAACCCTAACCCGTACGCTAATCCTAACCCTAACCCTAACCCTAACCCGTACCCTAAACTTAACCCGTACCCTAACCCTAACCCTAACCCTAAACCTAACCCTAACCCCGAACCCTAAACCTAACCCGTACCCTAACCCTAACCCTAATCCTAACACTAACCCGTACCCTAAAACTAACCCGTACCCTAACCCGTACCCTAACCCTAACACTAACCCTAACCCTAACCCCTAACCCCTAACCCTAACCCTAACCCTAATCCTAACCCTAATCCGTACCCTAACCCTAACCCTAACCCTAACCCTAACACTAACCCGTACCCTAACACTAAACCTAACCCTAACCCTCACCCGTACCCTAAACCGTACCCTAACCCTAACCCTAACACTAACCCTGACCGTAACCCCTAACACCTAACCCTAACCCTAACCCTAACCCTAACCCGTACCCTAACCCTAACCCTAACCCTAACCCTAACCCGTACCCTAAACCTAACCATAACCCGTACCCTAACCCTAACCCTAACCCTAACCCTAACCCTAACACTTTCCTAACCCTAACCCTAACCCTAACCCTTACCCGTACCCAAACCCTAACCCGTACCCTAACCCTAACCCTAAAGCTAACCCTAACCCTAACCCGTACGCTAAACCTAACCCTAACCCTAACCCTAACACGTACCCTAACCCTAACCGGTACCCTACCCCTAACCCTAACCCTTTCCTAACCCTAACCCTAACCCGTACCCTAACCCTAACCGTACCCTAGCCCTAACCCTAACCCTAACCCTAACCCGTACGCTAACCCTAACCCTAACCCTAACCTTAACCCGTACCCTAAACCTAACCGTACCCTAAACCTTACCCTAACCCTAACCCTAACCCTAACCCCCAACCCTAACCCTAACCCGTACCCTAACCCTAACCTTAATCCTAAACCTAACCCGTACCCTAACACTAACCCGTAACCTAACCCGTACCCTAACCCTAACCCTAACCCTAACCCTAACCCTAACCCCTAACCCCTAAACCTAACCCTAACCCAAACCCGTATCCTACCCTAACACTATCCCTAACCCGTACCCTAACCCTAAACCTAACCCGTACCCTAACCCTAACCCTAACCCTACCCCTAACCCTTTGCTAACCCTAACCCTAACCCGAACCCTAACCCTAACCCGTACGCTAACCCTACCACTAACCCTAACCCTAACCCTAACCCGTACCCTAACCATAAACTTAAACCTAACCCTAACCCTAACCAGTTCCCTAACCCTAACCCTAACCCGTACCCTAACCCTAACCCGTACCCTAACCCTACCCCTAAACCTAACCCTAACCCTAAACCGTACCCTAACCCTAAACCTAACCCTAAACCTAACCCTAACAATAACCCATACACTTACTCTAACCCTAACCCTAACCCTTACCCTAACCAGTACCTTAACCGTAACCCTAACCCTAACCCTAACCCGTAACCTAACCCTAACATAACCCTCAACCTAACACTAACCCGTACCCTAACACTAAACCTAAAAATAACCCTAACCCGTACCCTAACCCGTACCCTAAACATAACCCTAACCCTAACCCTAACCGTAATCCCTAACCCCTACCTCTAACCCTAACCCGTACCCTAACCCTAACCCTAACCCTAAACCTAACCCGTACCCTAAACCTAACCATAACCCGTACCCTAACCCTAAACCGAACCCGAACCCTAACCCTTTCCTAACCCTAACCCTAACCCTAACCCTAACCCGTACCATAACCCTAACGCGTACCCTAAACCTAACCCGTACCCTAACCCTAACCCTAAACCGTACGCTAACCCTAACCCTAACCCTCACCCGTACCCTAACCCTAACCCGTACCCTAACCCTAACCCTAACCCTTTCCTAACCCTAAACCTAACCCGTACCCTAACCCTAACCCTACCCTAACCCTAACCCTAACACTAACACTAACCCGTACGCTAACCCTATCCCTAACCCTAACCCGTACCCTAACACTAACCCTAACCCTAACCCTAACCCTAACCCGTACACTAACCCTAAACCTAATCCTAACACTAACCCGTACCCTAACCCTAACCCGTACCCTAACCTGTACCCTAACCCTAACCCTAACCCTAACCCCTAACCCCTAACCCTAACCCTAAACCTAACCCTAACCCTAACCCGTACCCTAACCCTATCCCTAACCCTAACCCTAACGCTAACACTAACCCATACCCTAACACTAAACCTAACCCTAACCCTAACCCGTATCCTAAACCGTACCCTAAACCTAACCCTAACACTAACCCTAACCGTAACCCCTAACACCTAAACCTAACCCTAACCCTAACCCTAACCCTAACCCGTACCCTAACCCTAACCCTAACCCTAACCCGTACCCTAAACCTAAACATAACCCGTACCCTAACCCTAACCCTAACCCTAACCCTTTCCTAACCCTAACCCTAACCCTAACCCTTACCCGTACCCAAACCCTAACCCGTACCCTAACCCTAACCCTAACCCGAACCCTAACCCTAACCCGTACGCTAACCCTACCACTAACCCTAACCCTAACCCTAACCCGTACCCTAACCCTAAACTTAAACCTAACCCTAACCCTAACCAGTACCCTAACCCTAACCCTAACCCGTACCCTAACCCTAACCCGTACCCTAACCCTACCCCTAACTCTAACCCTAACCCTAAACCGTACCCTAACCCTAAACCTAACCATAAACCTAACCCTAACAATAACCCATACACTTACTCTAACCCTAACCCTTACCCTAACCCGTAACTTAACCCTAACCCTAAACCTAACCCTAACCCGTACCCTAAACCTAACCCTAACCCTAACCCTAACCCTAACACTAACCCGTACCCTAACACTAAACCTAAACATAACCCTAAACCGTACCCTAACCCGTACCCTAACCCTAATCCTAACGCTAACCCTAACCGTAACCCCTAACCCCTAACCATAAACCTTACCCTAACCCTAACCCTAACCCGTACCCTAACCCTAACCCTAAACCTAACCCATACCCTTAACCTAACCATAACCGTACCCTAACCCTGACCCGAACCCGAACCCTAACCCTAACCCTATCCTAACCCTAACCCTAACACTAACACTAACCCGTACCCTAACACTAACCCGTACCCTAACCCTAACCCGTACCCTAACCCTAACCCTAAACCGTACGCTAACCCTAACCCTAAACCTAACCCGTACCCTAACCCTAACCCGTACCCTAACCCTAACCCTAACCCTTTCCTAACCCTAAGCCTAACCCGTACCCTAACCCTAACCGTACCCTAACCCTAACCCTAACACTAACCCTAACCCGTACGCTAACCCTAACCCTAACCATAACCCGTACCCTAACCCTAAACCTAATCCTAACCCTAACCCTAAACCTAACCCCCAATCCTAACCCGAACCCGTACCCTAACCCTAAACCTAACCCGTACCCTAACCCTAACCCGTACCCTAAACCTAACACTAACCCTAACCCGTACCCTAACCCTAACCGTACCCTAGCCCTAACCCTAACCCTAACCCTAACCCGTACGCTAACCCTAACCCTAACCCTAACCCTAACCCGTACCCTAAACCTAACCCGTACCCTAACCCTTACCCTAACCCTAACCCTAACCCTAACCACCAACCCTAACCCTAACCCGTACCCTAACCCTAACCTTAATCCTAACACTAACCCGTACCCTAACACTAACCCGTAACCTAACCCGTACCCTAACCCTAACCCTAACCCTAACCCTAACCCTAACCCCTAACCCCTAAACCTAACCCTAACCCAAACCCGTATCCTACCCTAACACTATCCCTAAACCGTACCCTAACCCTAAACCTAACCCGTACACTAACCCTAACCCTAACCCTACCCCTAACCCTTTGCT
>JAVLSZ010000132.1:312500-332500 GCA_032313775.1 Urocyon cinereoargenteus | reverse complement strand
TAATCCTAAACCTAACCCGTACCCTAACACTAACCCGTAACCTAACCCGTACCCTAACCCTAACCCTAACCCTAACCCTAACCCTAACCCCTAACCCCTAAACCTAACCCTAACCCAAACCCGTATCCTACCCTAACACTATCCCTAACCCGTACCCTAACCCTAAACCTAACCCGTACCCTAACCCTAACCCTAACCCTACCCCTAACCCTTTGCTAACCCTAACCCTAACCCGAACCCTAACCCTAACCCGTACGCTAACCCTACCACTAACCCTAACCCTAACCCTAACCCGTACCCTAACCATAAACTTAAACCTAACCCTAACCCTAACCAGTTCCCTAACCCTAACCCTAACCCGTACCCTAACCCTAACCCGTACCCTAACCCTACCCCTAAACCTAACCCTAACCCTAAACCGTACCCTAACCCTAAACCTAACCCTAAACCTAACCCTAACAATAACCCATACACTTACTCTAACCCTAACCCTAACCCTTACCCTAACCAGTACCTTAACCGTAACCCTAACCCTAACCCTAACCCGTAACCTAACCCTAACATAACCCTCAACCTAACACTAACCCGTACCCTAACACTAAACCTAAAAATAACCCTAACCCGTACCCTAACCCGTACCCTAAACATAACCCTAACCCTAACCCTAACCGTAATCCCTAACCCCTACCTCTAACCCTAACCCGTACCCTAACCCTAACCCTAACCCTAAACCTAACCCGTACCCTAAACCTAACCATAACCCGTACCCTAACCCTAAACCGAACCCGAACCCTAACCCTTTCCTAACCCTAACCCTAACCCTAACCCTAACCCGTACCATAACCCTAACGCGTACCCTAAACCTAACCCGTACCCTAACCCTAACCCTAAACCGTACGCTAACCCTAACCCTAACCCTCACCCGTACCCTAACCCTAACCCGTACCCTAACCCTAACCCTAACCCTTTCCTAACCCTAAACCTAACCCGTACCCTAACCCTAACCCTACCCTAACCCTAACCCTAACACTAACACTAACCCGTACGCTAACCCTATCCCTAACCCTAACCCGTACCCTAACACTAACCCTAACCCTAACCCTAACCCTAACCCGTACACTAACCCTAAACCTAATCCTAACACTAACCCGTACCCTAACCCTAACCCGTACCCTAACCTGTACCCTAACCCTAACCCTAACCCTAACCCCTAACCCCTAACCCTAACCCTAAACCTAACCCTAACCCTAACCCGTACCCTAACCCTATCCCTAACCCTAACCCTAACGCTAACACTAACCCATACCCTAACACTAAACCTAACCCTAACCCTAACCCGTATCCTAAACCGTACCCTAAACCTAACCCTAACACTAACCCTAACCGTAACCCCTAACACCTAAACCTAACCCTAACCCTAACCCTAACCCTAACCCGTACCCTAACCCTAACCCTAACCCTAACCCGTACCCTAAACCTAAACATAACCCGTACCCTAACCCTAACCCTAACCCTAACCCTTTCCTAACCCTAACCCTAACCCTAACCCTTACCCGTACCCAAACCCTAACCCGTACCCTAACCCTAACCCTAACCCGAACCCTAACCCTAACCCGTACGCTAACCCTACCACTAACCCTAACCCTAACCCTAACCCGTACCCTAACCCTAAACTTAAACCTAACCCTAACCCTAACCAGTACCCTAACCCTAACCCTAACCCGTACCCTAACCCTAACCCGTACCCTAACCCTACCCCTAACTCTAACCCTAACCCTAAACCGTACCCTAACCCTAAACCTAACCATAAACCTAACCCTAACAATAACCCATACACTTACTCTAACCCTAACCCTTACCCTAACCCGTAACTTAACCCTAACCCTAAACCTAACCCTAACCCGTACCCTAAACCTAACCCTAACCCTAACCCTAACCCTAACACTAACCCGTACCCTAACACTAAACCTAAACATAACCCTAAACCGTACCCTAACCCGTACCCTAACCCTAATCCTAACGCTAACCCTAACCGTAACCCCTAACCCCTAACCATAAACCTTACCCTAACCCTAACCCTAACCCGTACCCTAACCCTAACCCTAAACCTAACCCATACCCTTAACCTAACCATAACCGTACCCTAACCCTGACCCGAACCCGAACCCTAACCCTAACCCTATCCTAACCCTAACCCTAACACTAACACTAACCCGTAACCTAACCCTAACCCGTACCCTAACCCTAACCCGTACCCTAACCCTAACCCTAAACCGTACGCTAACCCTAACCCTAAACCTAACCCGTACCCTAACCCTAACCCGTACCCTAACCCTAACCCTAACCCTTTCCTAACCCTAAGCCTAACCCGTACCCTAACCCTAACCGTACCCTAACCCTAACCCTAACACTAACCCTAACCCGTACGCTAACCCTAACCCTAACCATAACCCGTACCCTAACCCTAAACCTAATCCTAACCCTAACCCTAAACCTAACCCCCAATCCTAACCCGAACCCGTACCCTAACCCTAAACCTAACCCGTACCCTAACCCTAACCCGTACCCTAAACCTAACACTAACCCTAACCCGTACCCTAACCCTAACCGTACCCTAGCCCTAACCCTAACCCTAACCCTAACCCGTACGCTAACCCTAACCCTAACCCTAACCCTAACCCGTACCCTAAACCTAACCCGTACCCTAACCCTTACCCTAACCCTAACCCTAACCCTAACCACCAACCCTAACCCTAACCCGTACCCTAACCCTAACCTTAATCCTAACACTAACCCGTACCCTAACACTAACCCGTAACCTAACCCGTACCCTAACCCTAACCCTAACCCTAACCCTAACCCTAACCCCTAACCCCT
Organism: Urocyon cinereoargenteus; assembly: GCA_032313775.1. Lineage (NCBI taxonomy): Eukaryota > Metazoa > Chordata > Mammalia > Carnivora > Canidae > Urocyon > Urocyon cinereoargenteus. The sequence continues at coordinate 329,623 of JAVLSZ010000132.1, read as the reverse complement.
AAACCTAACCCTAACCCAAACCCGTATCCTACCCTAACACTATCCCTAAACCGTACCCTAACCCTAAACCTAACCCGTACACTAACCCTAACCCTAACCCTACCCCTAACCCTTTGCTAACCCTAACACTAACCCGAACCCTAACCCTAACCCGTACGCTAAACCTACCACTAACCCTAACCCTAACCCTAACCCTAACCCGTACCCTAACCCTAAACTTAAACCTAACCCTAACCCTAACCAGTTCCCTAACCCTAACCCTAACCCGTACCCTAACCCTAACCCGTACCCTAACCCTACCCCTAAACCTAACCCTAACCCTAAACCGTACCCTAACTCTAAACCTAACCCTAAACCTAACCCTAACAATAACCCATACACTTACTCTAACCCTAACCCTAACCCTTACTCTAAACCGTACCTTAACCCTAACCCTAACCCTAACCCTAACCCGTACCCTAACCCTAACATAACCCTCAACCTAACACTAACACGTACCCTAACACTAAACCTAAACATAACCCTAACCCGTACCCTAACCCTTACCCTAACCCTAAACCTAACCCTAACCCTAACCCTAACAGTAACCCCTAACCCCTAACCCTAACCCTAACCCGTACCCTAACCCTAACCCTAACCCTAAACCTAACCCGTACCCTAAAACTAACCATAACCCGTACCCTAACCCTAACCCGAACCCGAACCCTAACCCTTTCCTAACCCTAACCCTAACCCTAACCCTAACCCGTACCATAACACTAACCCGTACCCTAACCCTAACCCATACCCTAACCCTAACCCTAAACCGTACGCGAACCCTAACCCTAACCCTAACCCGTACCCTAACCCTAACCCGTACCCTAACCCTAACAATAACCCTTTCCTAACCCTAAACCTAACCCGTACCCTAACCCTAACCGTACCCTAACCCTAACACTAACACTAACCCGTACGCTAACCCTAACCCTAACCCTAACCCGTACCCTAACACTAACCCTAACTCTAACCCTAACCCTAACCCCCAATCCTAACCCTAACCCGTACCCTATCTCTAAACCGAACCCGTACCCTAACCCTACTCCGTAACCTAAACCTAACCCTAACCCTAACCCGTACCCTAACCCTAACCCGTACCCTAACCCTAACCCTAACCCTTTCCTAAACCTAACCTTAACCCTAACCCGTACCTAACCCGTACCCTAACCCGTACCCTAACCCTAAACCGTACCCTAAACCTAACCCTAACCCTAACCCGTATCCTAACTCTAACCCTAACACTAACCCGTACACTAACCCTAACCCGTACCCTAACCCGTACCCTAATCCTAACCCTAACCCTATCCCTAACCCCTAACCCCTAACCCTAACCCTAACCCTAACCCGTACCCTAACCCTAACCCTAACCCTAACTCTAACCCGTACCCTAACCCTACCCCTAACCCGTACCCTAACACTATCCCTAACCCTAACCCTAACCCTAACCCTTTCCTAACCCTCACCATAACCCTAACCCTAACCCTAACCCGTACCCTAACCCTAAGCCGTACCCTAACCCTAACCCTAACCCTAACCCTAACCCGTACGCTAACCCTAACAATAACCCTAACCGTAACCCTAACCCTAACCCGTACCCTAACCCTAACCCTAACCCTAACCCTAACCCCGAACCCTAACCCTAACCCGTACCCTAACCCTAACCCTAACCCGTACCCTAACCCTAACCCTAACCCTAACCCTAACGCTAACACTAACCCGTACCCTAACCCTAACCCGTACCCTAACCTGTACCCTAACCCTAACCCTAACCCTAACCCTAACCCCTAACACCTAACCCTAACCCTAACCCTAACCCTAACCCTAACCCGTACCCTAACCCTAACCCTAACCCTAACCCTAACGCTAACACTAACCCGTACCCTAACACTAAACCTAACCCTAACCCTAACCCGTATCCTAAACCGTACCCTAACCCTAACCCTAACACTAACCCTAACCGTAACCCCTAACACCTAAACCTAACCCTAACCCTAACCCTAACCCTAACCCTAACCCGTACCCTAACCCTAACCCTAACCCTAACCCTAACCCTAACCCGTACCCTAAACCTAACCATAACCCGTACCCTAACCCTAACCCTAACCCTAACCCTTTCCTAACCCTAACCCTAACCCTAACCCTTACCCGTACCCAAACCCTAACCCGTACCCTAACCCTAACCCTAACCCGAACCCTAAACCTAACCCGTACGCTAACCGTACCACTAACCCTAACCCTAACCCTAACCCGTACCCTAACCCTAACGCAAACCCGTACCCTAACCCTAACCCGTACCCTAACGCTACCCCTAACCCTAACCCTAACCCTAAACCGTACCCTAACCCTAAACCTAACCCTAAACCTAACCCTAACAATAACCCATACACTTACTCTAACCCTAACCCTAACCCTTACCCTAACCCATACCTTAACCCTAACCCTAACCCTAACCGTAACCCGTACCCTAAACCTAACCCTAACCCTAACCCTAACCCTAACACTAACCCGTACCGTAACACTAAACCTAAACATAACCCTAACCCGTACCCTAACCCTAACCCTAACCCTAACCCTAATCCGTACCCTAACCCTAACCCTATCCCGTACCCTAACACTAACCCTAACCCTAACCCTAACCCTTTTCTAACCCTCACCATAACCCTAACCCTAACCCTAACCCGTATCCTAAACCTAACCCGTACCCTAACCCTAACCCTAACCCTAACCCTAACCCTAACCCGTACGCTAACCCTAACAATAACCCTATCCGTAACCCTAACCCTAACCCGTACCCTAACCCTACCCTAACCCGTACCCTAACCCTAACCCGTACCCTAACCCTAACCCGTACCCTAACCCGTACCCTAACCCGTACCCTAACCCTAACCTTAACCAACCCTAAACCTAACCCTAACCCTAACCCTAACCCTTTCCTAACCCTAACCCTAACCCTAACCCTACACCTTACCCTAACCCTAACACGTACCCTAACCCTAACGTTAACCCTAACCCTAACCGTAACCTGTACGCTATCCCTAACTCTAACCCTAACCGTAACCCTAACCCTAGCACGTACCCTAACCCTAACCCGTACCCTAATCCTAACCATAACCCTAAACCTAACCCCTAACCCTAACCCTAACCAGTACCCTAACCCTAACCCTAACCTGTACCCTAACCCTAACCCATACCCTAACCCTAACCCTAACCCTAACCCTAACCCTAACCCTAACCCATACACTAACCCTAACCCTAACCCTAAACCTAACTCTAACCCGTACCCTAACCCTTACCCGTACCCTAACCCTGACCCGTACCCTAACCCTAACCCGTACCAAAACCCTAACACATACCCTAACCCGTACCTTAACCCGTACCCTAATCCTAACCCCTACACTAACCCGTACCTTAACCCTAACCCTTCCCATAACCCTAACCCGTACCCTAACCCTAACCCGTACCCTAAACCAAACCCTAACTCTAACCCTAACCCGTACCCTTACCCTTAACCTAAACCTAACCCTAACCCGTACCCTAACCTAAATCCTAACCCTAATACTAACCCTAACCCTAACCCGTACCCTAACCCTAACCCTAACCCTAACTCGTACCCTAACCCGTACCCTAAACCTAACCCTAACCATAACCCTAACCCCTAACCTTTAACCCTAACCATAACCCTAACCCTAACCCTAACCAGTACCCTAACCCTAACCCGTACCATAACCCTAAACCGTACCCTAACCCTAACCCTAACCCTAACCCGTACCCTAACCCGTACCCTAACCCTAACCCGTACCCTAACCCGTACCCTAAACCTAACCAGTACCCTAACCCTAACACGTACCCTAACCCTAACCCTAAACCTAACCCGTACCTTAACACTTACCCTAACCCTAACCCTAACCCGTACCCTAAACCTAACCCTAACCATAACCCTAACCCTAACCCTAACCTGTACCCTAACCCTAACCCTAACCCTTACCCTAAACCTAACCCTAACCCTAACCCTAACACTAAACCTTTCCTAACCCTAACCCTAACACTAACCCTAAACCGTACCCTAACCCTAACACGTACCCTAACGCTAACCCTATCCCTAACCCGTACGCCTACCCTAACACTAACCCTAACCCTAACCCGTACCCTAACCCTAACCCTAACCCTAACCCTAATCCTAACCCTAACCCGTACCCTAAACCTAACCCTAACCCGTACCCTAACCCTAACCCGTACCCTAACCCTAAACCTAACCCTAACCCGTACCCTAAACCTAACCCTAACCCTAACCCTAACCCGTACCCTAACCCTAACCCTAACCCGTACCCTAACCCGTACCTTAACCCTAACCCTAACCCGTATCCTAACCCTAACCCTAACACTAACCCTAAACCTAACCCGTACCCTAACCCTAACCTTAACCCGTACGCTAACCCTAACCCTAACCCTAACCCTTTCCTAACCTAACCATAAACCCTATACATAAACCTAACCCTAAACCGTACCCTAACCCTAACCCGTACCCTAATCCTAACCCTAACCCTAAACCTAACCCTAACCCTAACCCGTACGCTAACCCTAACCCTAACCCTAACCCGTACCCTAACCCTAACCCGTACCCTAACCCTAACCCTAACCCTAATCCTAACCCTAACCCCTAACCCTAACACTAACCCGTACCCTAACCCTACCCTAAACCGTAACCTAACCCTAACCCGTACCCTAACCTGTACCCTAACCTTAACACGTACCCTAACACTAACCCTAACCCTAACCCCTAACCCTAACCCTAACCCGTACCCTAACCCTAACCCGTACCCTAACCCTAACCATAACCCTAACCCTAACCCGTACCCTAAACCTTACCCTAAAGCTAACCCTAACCCGTATCCTAAACCTAAATCTAACCCTAACCCTAACACTTACCCTAACCCGTAACCTAACCCTAACCCTAACCCTAACTCGTACCCTAACACATACCCTAACCCTAACCCTAACCCTAACCCCTAACCCCTAAACCTAACCCTAACCCTAACCCTAATCCATACTTTAACACTAACACTAACCCTAACCCTAACCCTAACCCGTACCCTAAACATAAACCTTACCCTAAACCTAACCCTAACCCTTACCCTAACCCTAACACAACCCGTACACTAACCCTAACCCTAAACCTAAACCTAACCCTAACCCGTACCCTAACCCTTACCTCTACCCTAACCCTGACACGTACCCTAACCCTAACCCGTACCCTAACCCTAACCCTAACCCGTACCCTAACCCTAACCCGTACCCTAACCCTAACCCTAACCCTAAACCTAACCCTAACCCGTACCCTAAACCTAACCCTAAATCTAACCCTAACCCTAACCCGTACGCTAACCGTAACCCTAACCCTAACCCTAACCCTAACCCGTACCCTAACCCTAACCCGTACCCTAACCCTAACCCTAACCCTAATCCTAACCCTAACCCCTAACCCTAACCCTAACCCGTACCCTAAACCTAACCCTAACCCGTACCCTAACCGTAACCCGTACCCTAAACCTAATCCTAACCCTAACCCTAAACCTAACCTGTACCCTAACCCTAACACTAACCCAAACCCTTACCCTAACCCTAACCCTAACCCTAACCCTAACGCTAACCCGTAACCTAAACCTAACCCTAACTCTAACCCTAAACCTAAACCGTACGCTAACCCTAACCCTAACCCTAAACCTAACCCTAACCCGTACCCTAACCCTAACCCGTACCCTAACCCTAACCCTAACCCTAACCCCTAACCCTAACCCTAACCCGTACCCTAACCCTAAACCTAACCCGTACCCTAAACCTAACCGGTACCCTAACCCTAACACGTACCTTAACCCGTCCCCTAAACCTAACCCTAACCCTAACACTAACCCTAACCCTAACCCTAACCCGTACCCTAAACCTAACCCTAACCCTAACCCTAACCCTAACGCGTACCCTAAAACTTACCCTAAACCTAACCCTAACCCGTACCCTAACCCTAACCCTAACCCTAACTCGTACCCTAACCCGTACCGTAACCCTAACCCTAACCCTAACCCTAACCACTAAACCCTAACCCTAACCCTAACCCTAACCCTAACCCTAACACTTATTTTAACACTAACACTAACCCTAACCCCAACCCTAACACGTACCCTAAACCTAAACCTTATCCTAACCCTAACCCTTACCCTAACCCTAACCCCTAACCCTAACCCTAACCCGTACCCTAACCCTAACCCGTACCCTAACCTGTACCCTAACCCTAACCCTAACCCTAACCCTAACCCCTAACACCTAACCCTAACCCTAACCCTAACCCTAACCCTAACCCTAACCCGTACCCTAACCCTAACACGTACCTTAACCCGTCCCCTAAACCTAACCCTAACCCTAACACTAACCCTAACCCTAACCCTAACCCGTACCCTAAACCTAACCCTAACCCAAACCCTAACCCTAACGCGTACCCTAAAACTTACCCTAAACCTAACCCTAACCCGTACCCTAACCCTAACCCTAACCCTAACTCGTACCCTAACCCGTACCGTAACCCTAACCCTAACCCTAACCCTAACCACTAAACCCTAACCCTAACCCTAACCCTAACCCTAACCCTAACACTTATTTTAACACTAACACTAACCCTAACCCCAACCCTAACACGTACCCTAAACCTAAACCTTATCCTAACCCTAACCCTTACCCTAACCCTAACCCCTAACCCTAACCCTAACCCGTACCCTAAACCTAACCCTAACACTAACCCGTACCCTAAACCTAACCCTAACCCTAACCCGTACCCTAACACTAACCCTGACCAGTACCCTGACCCTAAACCTAACCCTAACCCGTACGCTAACCCTAACCTTAATCCTAACCCTAACCCTAACCCGTACCCTAACCCTAACCCGTACCCTAACCCTAAACCTAACCCTAATCCTAACCCTAACCCTAACCCCTAACCCTAACCCTAACACGTACCCTTCCCCTAACCCTAACCCGTACCCTAACCCTAACCCGTACCCTAAACCTAATCCTAACCCTAACCCTAACCTGTACCCTAACCCTAACCCGCACCCTAAGCCTAACACTAACGCTAACCCCTAACACTAAACCTAACCCGTAACCTAACCCTAACCCTAACCCGTACCCTAATCCTAACCGGTACCTTAACCCTAACACGTACCCTAACCCGTTCCCTAACCCTAACCCTAACCTAAACCCTAACCCTACCCTAACCCGTACCCTAAACCTAAGCCTAACCCTAACCCTAACCCTAACCCGTACCCTAACGCTTACCCTAAACCTAACCCTAACCCGTACCCTAACCCTAATCCTAACCCTAACCCTAACACTTACCCTAACCCATACCCTAATCCTAACCTTAACCAACCCTAACTCTAACCCTAACCCTAACCCTAACCCTTTCCTTACCCTATCCCTAATCCTAACCCTAACCCTAACCCGTACCCTAACCCTAACCCTAAACCTAACCCTAACCCTACCCCGTACGCTATCCCTAACTCTAAACCTAACCCTAAACCTAACCCTAACACGTACCCTAACCCTAACCCGTACCCTAATCCTAACCCTAACCATAACCCTAACCCCTAACCCTAACCCTAACCCGTACCGTAACCCGAACCCTAACCTGTACCCTAACCCTAACACGTACCCTAACCCTAACCCGTACCCTAATCCTAACCCTAACCATAACCCTAACCCCTAACCCTAACCCTAACCCGTACCGTAACCCGAACCCTAACCTGTACCCTAACCCTAACCCGTACCCTAACCCTAACCCTAACCCTTACCCTAACCCGTACCCTAACCCTAAACTTAACCAACCCTAACCCTAACCCTAACCCTAACCCTCACCCTTTCCTAACCCTAACCCTAACCCTAACCCGTACCCTAACCCTAACCCTAAACCTAACCCTAACCCTACCCCGTACGCTATAACTAACTCTAAACCTAACCCTAAACCTAACCCTAACACGTACCCTAACCCTAACCCGTACCCTAATCTTAACCCTAACCCTAACCCTAACCCCTAACCATAACCCTAAGCCGTACCCTAACCCTAACCCGAACATGTACCCTAACCCTAACCCGTACCCTAACCCTAACCCCTATCCATAACCCTAAGCCGTACCCTAACCCTAACCCTAACATGTACCCTAAACCTAACCCGTACCCTAACCCTAACCCTAACCCTAACCCTAACCCTAACCCGTACCCTAACCCTTACCTGTACCCTAACCCTGAACCGTACCCTAACCCTAACCCTAACATGTACCCTAACCCTAACACGTACCCTAACCCTAACACATACCCTTACCCGTACCCTAACCCGTACCCTAACCCTAACCCGTACCCTAACCCGTACCTTAACCCTAACCCTAACCCGTACCCTAAACCAAACACTAACCCTAACCCTAACCCGTACCCTTCCGCTTAACCTAAACTTAACCCTAACCCGTACCCTAAACCTAATCCTAACCCTAATCCTAACCCTACCCCTAACCCGTACCCTAACCCTAACCCTAACCCTAACTCGTAGCCTAACCCGTACCCTAACCCTAACCCTAACCCTAACCCTAACCCCTAACCCCTAACCCTAACAATAACCCTTACCCTAAACCGTACTTTAACACTAACACTAACCCTAAACCTAACCCTAACCCGTACCCTAAACCTAACCCTAACCCTCAACCTAACCCTAACCGTAATCCTAACCCTAACCCTAACCCTAACCCGTACCCTAAACCTAACCCTAACCCTAACCCTACCCCTAACCCTAACCCGTACTTTAACACTAACACTAACCCTAACCCTAACCCGTACCCTAAACCTAAACATTACCCTAACCCTAGCCCTAAAACTTACCCTAACCCTAAACCCTAACCCTAACCCTAACCCGTACCCTAAACCTAAACCTAACCCTAACCCGTACCCTAACCCTAACCCTAACCCGTACCCTAACCCTAACGCTAACCAGTACCCTAACCCTAACCCTAACCCGTACCCTAACCCTAACCCATACCCTAACCCTAACCCTAACCCTAACCCGTACCCTAACCCGTACCCTAACCCTAACCCGTACCCTAACCCTAACCCTAACCCGTACCCTAACCCTAAACCTAACCCTAACCCTAACCCGTACCCTAACCCTAACCCTAACCCTAACACTAACCCTTTCCTAACTCTAACCCCTAACCCTAACCCTAACCCATACACTAAACCTAACCCTAACCCTAACCCGTACACTAACCCTAACCCTAAACCTAACCCGTACCCTAACCCTAACGCTAACCAGTACCCTAACCCTAACCCTAACCCGTACCCTAATCCTAACCCTAACCCGTACCCTAACCCTAAACCTAAACCGTACCCTAACCCGTACCCTAACCCTAACCCGTACCCTAACCCTAACCCTAACCCAACCCTAACCCTAACCAGTACCCTAACCCTAACCCTAAACCGTAACCTAAAACGTACCCTAACCCTAACCCGTACCTTAACCCTAACCCTAAACCTAACCCTAACGCGTACCCTAACCCTAACCCTAACCCTTTCCTAAACCTAAACCTAAACCTAAACCTAACCCTAACCCTAACCCATACCCTAACCCTAACCCGTACCCTAACACGTACCCTAACCCTAACCCTAACCCTAACCCAAACCCGTACCCTAACCCTAACCCTAACACTAACACTAACCCGTACCCTAACCCTAACCCGTACCCTAACCCTAACCCTAAACCTAACGCCTAGCCCCTAACCCTAACCCTAACCCGTACCCTAAACCGTACCCTAACCCGAACCCTAACCCTTTGCTAAACCTAACCCTAACCCTAAACCTAACCCTAACCCTAACCCGTACCCTAACCCTAACCCTAACCCTAACCCGTACCCTAACCCTAACCCTAACCCTAACCCGTACCCTAACCCTAACCCTAACCCTAACCCTAACCCTAAATCGTACCCTAACCCTAACCTGTACCCTAACCCTAACCCTAACCCTAACCCTAACCCGTACCCTAACCCTAACCCTAACCCGTACCCTAACCCTAACCCGTACCCTAACCCTAACCCTAACCCTAAACCTAACCCTAACCCGTACCCTAAACCTAACCCTAAATCTAACCCTAACCCTAACCCGTACGCTAACCGTAACCCTAACCCTAACCCTAACCCTAACCCGTACCCTAACCCTAACCCGTACCCTAACCCTAACCCTAACCCTAATCCTAACCCTAACCCCTAACCCTAACCCTAACCCGTACCCTAAACCTAACCCTAACCCGTACCCTAACCGTAACCCGTACCCTAAACCTAATCCTAACCCTAACCCTAAACCTAACCTGTACCCTAACCCTAACACTAACCCAAACCCGTACCCTAACCCTAACCCTAACCCTAAGACTAACCCTAACCCGTAACCTAAACCTAACCCTAACTCTAACCCTAAACCTAACCCGTACGCTAACCCTAACCCTAACCCTAAACCTAACCCTAACCCGTACCCTAACCCTAACCCGTACCCTAACCCTAACCCTAACCCTACCCCTAACCCTAACCCTAACCCGTACCCTAACCCTAAACCTAACCCGTACCCTAACCCTAACCGGTACTTTAACCCTAACACGTACCCTAACCCGTCCCCTAAACCTAACCCTAACCCTAACCCTAACCCTAACCCTAACCCTAACCCGTACCCTAAACCTAACCCTAACCCTAACCCTAACCCTAACGCGTACCCTAACACTTACCCTAAACCTAACCCTAACCCGTACCCTAACCCTAATCCTAACCCTAATCCTAACACTTACCCTAACCCATACCCTAACCCTAACACTAACCCTAACTCGTACCCTAACCCGTACCGTAACCCTAACCCTAACCCTAACCCTAACCCCTAAACCCTAACCCTAACCCTAACACTAACCCTAACCCGTACTTTAACACTAACACTAACCCTAACCCCAACCCTAACCCGTACCCTAAACCTAAACCTTACCCTAACCCTAACCCTAACCCTTACCCTAACCCTAACCCCTAACCCGTACCCTAAACCTAACCCTAACACTAACCCGTACCCTAAACCTAACCCTAACCCTAACCCGTACCCTAACACTAACCCTGACCAGTACCCTGACCCTAAACCTAACCCTAACCCTAACCCGTACGCTAACCCTAACCTTAATCCTAACCCTAAACCTAACCCTAACCCGTACCCAAACCCTAAACCTAAACCTAATCCTAACCCTAACCCTAACCCTAAACCTAACCTGTACCCTAACCCTAACACTAACCCAAACCCGTACCCTAACCCTAACCCTAACCCTAACCTTAACCCTAACCCGTACCCTTCCCCTAACCCTAACCCGTACCCTAACCCTAACCCGTACCCTAAACCTAATCCTAACCCTAACCCTAACCTGTACCCTAACCCTAACCCGCACCCTAAGCCTAACACTAACGCTAACCCCTAACACTAAACCTAACCCGTAACCTAACCCTAACCCTAACCCGTACCCTAATCCTAACCGGTACCTTAACCCTAACACGTACCCTAACCCGTTCCCTAACCCTAACCCTAACCTAAACCCTAACCCTACCCTAACCCGTACCCTAAACCTAAGCCTCACCCTAACCCTAACCCTAACCCGTACCCTAACGCTTACCCTAAACCTAACCCTAACCCGTACCCTAACCCTAATCCTAACCCTAACCCTAACCCTTACCCTAACCCATACCCTAACCCTAACCTTAACCAACCCTAACCCTAACCCTAACCCTAACCCTAACCCTTTCCTAACCCTATCCCTAACCCTAACCCTAACCCTAACCCGTACCCTAACCCTAACCCTAAACCTAACCCTAACCCTACCCCGTACGCTATCCCTAACTCTAAACCTAACCCTAAACCTAACCCTAACACGTACCCTAACCCTAACCCGTACCCTAATCCTAACCCTAACCATAACCCTAACCCCTAACCCTAACCCTAACCCGTACCGTAACCCGAACCCTAACCTGTACCCTAACCCTAACACGTACCCTAACCCTAACCCGTACCCTAATCCTAACCCTAACCATAAACCTAAACCCTAACCCTAACCCTAACCCGTACCGTAACCCGAACCCTAACCTGTACCCTAACCCTAACCCGTACCCTAACCCTAACCCTAACCCTTACCCTAACCCGTACCCTAACCCTAAACTTAACCAACCCTAAACCTAACCCTAACCCTAACCCTCACCCTTTCCTAACCCTAACCCTAACCCTAACCCTAACCCGTACCCTAACCCTAACCCTAAACCTAACCCTAACCCTACCCCGTACGCTATCCCTAACTCTAAACCTAACCCTAAACCTAACCCTAACACGTACCCTAACCCTAACCCGTACCCTAATCTTAACCCTAACCCTAACCCTAACCCCTAACCATAACCCTAAGCCGTACCCTAACCCTAACCCGAACATGTACCCTAACCCTAACCCGTACCCTAACCCTAACCCCTATCCATAACCCTAAGCCGTACCCTAACCCTAACCCTAACATGTACCCTAAACCTAACCCGTACCCTAACCCTAACCCTAACCCTAACCCGTACCCTAACCCGTACCCTAACCCTTACCTGTACCCTAACCCTGACCCGAACCCTAACCCTAACCCTAACATGTACCCTAACCCTAACCCGTACCCTAACCCTAACACATACCCTTACCCGTACCCTAACCCGTACCCTAACCCTAACCCGTACCCTAACCCGTACCTTAACCCTAACCCTAACCCGTACCCTAAACCAAACACTAACCCTAACCCTAACCCGTACCCTTCCGCTTAACCTAAACTTAACCCTAACCCATACCCTAAACCTAATCCTAACCCTAATCCTAACCCTACCCCTAACCCGTACCCTAACCCTAACCCTAACCCTAACTCGTAGCCTAACCCGTACCCTAACCCTAACCCTAACCCTAACCCTAACCCCTAACCCCTAACCCTAACAATAACCCTTACCCTAAACCGTACTTTAACACTAACACTAACCCTAAACCTAACCCTAACCCGTACCCTAAACCTAACCCTAACCCTAAACCTAACCCTAACCCTAATCCTAACCCTAACCCTAACCCTAACCCGTACCCTAAACCTAACCCTAACCCTAACCCTACCCCTAACCCTAACCCGTACTTTAACACTAACACTAACCCTAACCCTAACCCGTACCCTAAACCTAAACATTACCCTAACCCTAGCCCTAAAACTTACCCTAACCCTAAACCCTAACCCTAACCCTAACCCGTACCCTAAACCTAAACCTAACCCTAACCCGTACCCTAACCCTAACCCTAACCCGTACCCTAACCCTAACGCTAACCAGTACCCTAACCCTAACCCTAACCCGTACCCTAACCCTAACCCATACCCTAACCCTAACCCTAACCCTAACCCGTACCCTAACCCGTACCCTAACCCGTACCCTAACCCTAACCCGTACCCTAACCCTAACCCTAACCCGTACCCTAACCCTAACCCTAACCCTAACCCTAACCCGTACCCTAACCCTAACCCTAACCCTAACACTAACCCTTTCCTAACTCTAACCCCTAACCCTAACCCTAACCCATACACTAAACCTAACCCTAACCCTAACCCGTACACTAACCCTAACCCTAAACCTAACCCGTACCCTAACCCTAACGCTAACCAGTACCCTAACCCTAACCCTAACCCGTACCCTAATCCTAACCCTAACCCGTACCCTAACCCTAAACCTAAACCGTACCCTAACCCGTACCCTAACCCTAACCCGTACCCTAACCCTAACCCTAACCCAACCCTAACCCTAACCCGTACCCTAACCCTAACCCTAAACCGTAACCTAAAACGTACCCTAACCCTAACCCGTACCTTAACCCTAACCCTAAACCTAACCCTAACGCGTACCCTAACCCTAACCCTAACCCTTTCCTAAACCTAAACCTAAACCTAAACCTAACCCTAACCCTAACCCGTACCCTAACCCTAACCCGTACCCTAACATGTACCCTAACCCTAAACCTAACCCTAACTCAAACCCGTACCCTAACCCTAACCCTAACACTAACAGTAACCCGTACCCTAACCCTAACCCGTACCCTAACCCTAACCCTAAACCTAACGCCTAGCCCCTAACCCTAACCCTAACCCGTACCCTAAACCGTACCCTAACCCGAACCCTAACCCTTTGCTAAACCTAACCCTAACCCTAAACCTAACCCTAACCCTAACCCGTACCCTAACCCTAACCCTAACCCTAACCCGTACCCTAACCCTAACCCTAACCCTAACCCTAACCCGTACCCTAACCCTAACCCTAACCCTGAATCGTACCCTAACCCTAACCTGTACCCTAACCCTAACCCTAACCCTAACCCTAACCCGTACCCTAACCCTAACCCTAACCCGTACCCTAACCCTAACCCGTACCCTAACCCTAACCCTAACCCTAACCCTAAACCTAACCCTAACCCGTACCCTAAACCTAATCCTAAATCTAACCCTAACCCTAACCCGTACGCTAACCGTAACCCTAACCCTAACCCTAACCCTAACCCTAACCCGTACCCTAACCCTAACCCGTACCCTAACCCTAACCCTAACCCTAATCCTAACCCTAACCCCTAACCCTAACCCTAACCCGTACCCTAAACCTAACCCTAACCCGTACCCTAACCGTAACCCGTACCCTAAACCTAATCCTAACCCTAACCCTAAACCTAACCTGTACCCTAACCCTAACACTAACCCAAACCCGTACCCTAACCCTAACCCTAACCCTAAGACTAACCCTAACCCGTAACCTAAACCTAACCCTAACTCTAACTCTAAACCTAACCCGTACGCTAACCCTAACCCTAACCCTAATCCTAACCCTAACCCGTACCCTAACCCTAACCCGTACCCTAACCCTAACCCTAACCCTAACCCCTAACCCTAACCCTAACCCGTACCGTAACACTAACCCTAACCTGTAGCCTAACCCTAACCCGTACCCTAACCCTAACCCTAACCCTAACCCTAACCCTAACCCTAACCCGTACCCTAACCCTTACCTGTACCCTAACCCTGACCCGTACCCTAACCCTAACCCGTACCCTAAACCTAACACGTACCCTAACCCGTACCCTAACCTGTACCCTAATCCTAACCCGTAACCTAACCCGTACCTTAACCCTAACCCTAACACTAACCCTAACCCGTACCCTAAACCAAACCCTAACCCTAACCCTAACCCTAACCCTAACCCGTACCCTTACCCTTAACCCAAACTTAACCCTAACCCGTACCCTAACCCTAATCCTAACCCTAATCCCAACCCTACCCCTAACCCGTACCCTAACCCTAACCCTAAACCTAACTCCTAGCCTAACCCGTACCCTAACCATAACCCTAACCCTAACCCTAACCCTAACCCCTAACCCCTAACCCTAACCATAACCCTTACACTAACCCGTAGTTTAACACTAACACTAACCCTAAACCTAACCCTAACCCGTACCCTAAACCTAACCCTAACCCTAAACCTAACCCGTACCCTAATACTAACCCCTAACCCTAACCCTAACCCGTACCCTAAACCTAACCCTAACCCTAACCCTAACCCTAACCCATACCCTAAACCTAAACATTACCCTAACCCTAACCCTAACCCTTACCCTAACCCTAACCCCTAAACCTAACCCTAACCCGTACCCTAAACCTAACCCTAACCCTAACCCTAACCCGTACCCTAACCCTAACCCTAACCCGTACCCTAACACGTACCCTAACCCTAACCCGTACCCTAACCCTAACCCTAACCCTAACTCGAACCCTTTCCTAACCCTAACCCTAACCCTAACCCTAAACCTAAATAGTACCCTAACCCTAACCTGTACCCTAACCCTAACCCTAACCCTAACCCTAACCCTCACCCTAACCCGTACCCTAACCCTAACACTAACCCGTACCCTAACCCTAACCCGTACCCAACCCTAACCCTAACCCTAAACCTAACCCTAACCCGTACCCTAAACCTAACCCTAAATCTAACCCTAACCCTAACCCGTACGCTAACACTAAACCTAACCCTAACCCTAACGCTAACCCTAACCCGTACCCTAACCCTAACCCGTACCCTAACCCTAACCCTAACCCTAATCCTAACCCTTACCCCTAACCCTAACCCTAACCCGTACCCTAACCCTAACCCTAACCCGTACCCTAACCGTAACCCGTACCCTAAACCTAATCCTAACCCTAACCCTAAACCTAAACCTAACCTGTACCCTAACCCTAACACAAACCCAAACCCGTACCCTAACCATAACCCTAACCCTAACCGTAACCCTAACCCTAACCCGTACCCTAAACCTAACCCTAACTCTAACCCTAACCCTAACCCGGACGCTAACCCTAACCCTAACCCTAAACCTAACCATAACCCGTACCGTAACCCTAACCCGTACTCTAAACCTAACCCTAACCCTAACCCCTAAACCTAACCCTAACCCGTACCCTAACCCTAACCCTAACATGTACCCTAACCCTAACCGGTACCCTAAACCTAACACGTACCCTAACCCGTCCCCTAAACCTAACCCTAACCCTAACCCTAACCCTTACCCTAACCCGTACCCTAAACCTAACCCTAACAATAACCCTAACCCTAACGCGTACCCTAACACTTACCCTAACCCTAACCCTAACACGTACCCTAACCCTAATCCTAACCCTAACCCTAACTCGTACCCTAACCCGTACCGTAACCCTAACCCTAACCCTAACCCCTAAACCCTAACCCTAACCCTAACCCTAAACCTAACCCTAACCCGTACTTTAACACTAACACTAACCCTAACCCCAACACTAACCCGTACCCTAAACCTAAACCTTACCCTAACCCTAACGCTAACCCTTACCCTAACCCTAAACCCTAACCCTAACCCAAACCCGTACCCTAAACCTAACCCTAACCCTAACCCTAACCCTAACCCTAACCCCTAACACTAACCCTAACACGTACCCT
>JAVLSZ010000132.1:302500-307500 GCA_032313775.1 Urocyon cinereoargenteus | reverse complement strand
CCTAACCCTAACCCGTACCGTAACCCGAAACCTAACCTGTACCCTAACCCTAACCCGTAACCTAACCCTAACCCTAACCCTAACCCTAACCCTAACCCGTACCCTAACCCTTACCTGTACACTAACCCTGACCCGTACCCTAACCCTAACCCGTACTCTAACCCTAACACGTACCCTAACCCGTACCCTAACCCGTACCCTAATCCTAAACCGTACCCTAACCCGTACCTTAACCCTAACCCTAACCCATACCCTAACCCGTACCCTAAACCAAACCCTAACCCTAACCCTAAACCTAACCCTAACCCGTACCCTTACCCTTAACCTAAACTTAACCCTAACCCGTACCCTAACCCTAATCCTAACCCTACCCCTAACCCGTACCCTAACACTAACCCTAACCCTAACTCGTAGCCTAACCCGTACCCTAACCCTAACACTAACCCTAACCCCTAACCCCTAACCCTAACCATAACCCTTACACTAACCCGTACTTTAACACTAACACTAACCCTAAACCTAACCCTAAACCGTACCCTAAACCTAACCCTAACCCTAAACCTAACCCGTACCCTAATACTAACCCCTAACCCTAACCATTCCCGTACCCTAAACCTAACCCTAACCCTAACCCTAACCCTTACCGTTACCTAAACCTAAACATTAACCTAACCCTAACCCTAACCCTTACCCTAACCCTAACCCCTAACCCTAACCCTAAACCGTACCCTAAACCTAACCCTAACCCTAACCCGTACCCTAACAAAAACCCTAACCCGTACCCTAACACGTACCCTAACCCTAACCCGTACCTTAACCCTAACCCTAACCCTAACCCTAACCCTAACCCTAACCCTAACCCGTACCCTAACCGTAACCCTTTCCTAAACCTAACCCTAAACCTAACCCTAATCCTAACCCGTACCCTAACCCTAACCCGTACCCTAACCCGTACCTAACCCTAACACGTACCCT
Source organism: Urocyon cinereoargenteus (assembly GCA_032313775.1). Classification (NCBI taxonomy): domain Eukaryota; kingdom Metazoa; phylum Chordata; class Mammalia; order Carnivora; family Canidae; genus Urocyon; species Urocyon cinereoargenteus. The sequence continues at coordinate 306,525 of JAVLSZ010000132.1, read as the reverse complement.
AACCCGTAACCCCTAACCCTAACTCTAACCCTAACCCGTACCCTAACACTAACCCTAACCCTAAACCTAACCCTAACCCTAACCCGTACCATACCCCAAACCCTAACCCATACCCTAAACCTAACCCTAACCCTAAACCTAACCCTAACCCGTACCCTAACCCTAACCCGTACCGTAAACCTAACCCTAACCCTAATCCCTAACCCTAACCCTAACCCGTACCCTAACCATAACCCTAACACGTACCCTAACCCTAACCGGTACCCTAACCCTAACACGTACTCTAACCCGTCCCCTAAACCAATCCCTAACCCTAATCCTAACCCTAACCCTAACCCGTACCCTAAACCTAACCCTAACCCTAACCCTAACCCTAACGCGTACCCTAACACTTACCCTAAACCTAACCCTAACCCGTACCCTAACCCTAATCCTAACCCTAAACCTAACTCGTACCCTAACCCGTACCGTAACCCTACCCTTAACCCTAACCCCTAAACACTAACCCTAACCCTAAACCTAACCCTAACCCGTACTTTAACACTAACACTAACCCTAACCCCAACCCAAACCCGTACTCTAAACCTAAACCTTACCCTAACCCTAACCCTAACCCTTACCCTAACCCTAACCCATAACCCTAACCCTAACCCGTACACTAAACCTAACCCTAACACTAACCCATACCATAAACCTAACCCGAACCCTAACCCGTACCCTAACACTAACCCTGACCAGTACCCTAACCCTAAACCTAACCCTAACCCTAACCCGTACGCTAACCCTAACCTTAATCCTAACCCTAACCCTAACACGTACCCTAACCCTAACCCGTACCCTAACCCTAAACCTAACCCTAATCCTAACCCTAACCCTAACCCCTAACCCTAACCCTAACCCGTACCCTTCCCCTAAACCTAAACCGTAACCTAACCCTAACCCGTACCCTAAACCTAATCCTAACCCTAACCCTAAACCTAACCTGTACCCTAACCCTAACCCGTACCCTAAGCCTAACCCTAACGCTAACCCCTAACCCTAAACCTAACCCGTAACCTAACCCTAACCCTAACCCGTACCCTAACCCTAACCGGTACCTTAACCCTAACACGTACCCTAACCCGTACCCTAACCCTAACCCTAACCTTAACCCTAACCCTACCCTAACCCGTACCCTAAACCTAAACCTAACCCTAACCCTAACCCTAACCCGTACCCTAACCCTTACCCTAAACCTAACAATAACCCGTACCCTAACCCTAATCCTAACCCTAAACCTACCCCTTACCCTAACCCGTACCCTAACCCTAACCTTAACCAACCCTAACCCTAACCCTAACCCTAACCCTAACCCTTTCCTAACCCTAAACCTAACCCTAACCCGTACCCTAACCCTAACCCTAAACCTAACCCTAACACTACCCCGTACGCTATCCCTAACTCTAAACCTAACCCTAAACCTAACCCTAACACGTACCCTAACCCTAACCCATACCCTAATCCTAACCCTAACCCTAACCCTAACCCCTAACCATAACCCTAAGCCGTACCCTAACCCTAACCCGAACCTGTACCCTAACCCTAACCCGTACCCTAACCCTAACCCTAACCCGTACCCTAACCCGTACCCTAACCCTTACCTGTACCCTAACCCTGACCCGTACCCTAACCCTAACCCGTACCCTAACCCTAACACATACCCTAACCCGTACCCTAACCCGTACCCTAATCCTAACCCGTACCCTAACCCGTACCTTAACCCTAACCCTAACCCTAACCCTAACCCATACCCTAAACCAAACCCTAACCCTAACCCTAACCCTAACCCTAACCCGTACCCTTACACTTAACATAAACTTAACCCTAACCCGTACCCTAACCCTAATCCTAACCCTAATCCTAACCCTACCCCTAACCCGTACCCTAACCCTAACCCTAACCCTAACTCGTAGCCTAACCCGAACCCTAACCCTAACCCTAACCCTAACCCTAACCCCTAACCCCTAACCCTAACAATAACCCTTACCCTAACCTGTACTTTAACACTAACACTAACCCTAAACCTAACCCTAACCCGTACCCTAAACCTAACCCTAACCCTAAACCTAACCCTAACCCTAACCCTAATCCTAACCCTAACCCTAACCCTAACCCTAACCCTAACCCGTACCCTAAACCTAACCCTAACCCTAACCCTAACCCTAACCCTAACCCTAACCCGTACTTTAACACTAACACTACCCCTAACCCTAACCCGTACCCTAAACCTAAACATTACCCTAAACCTAGCCCTAACACTTACCCTAACCCTAAACCCTAACCCTAACCCTAACCCTAACCCTAAACCTAAGCCTAACCCTAACCCGTACCCTAACCCTAACCCTAACCGGTACCCTAACCCTAACGCTAACCAGTACCCTAACCCTAACCCTAACCCGTACCCTAACCCTAACCCATACCCTAACCCTAACCCTAACCCGTACCCTAACCCTAACCCTAACCCGTAACCTAAAACGTACCCTAACCCTAACCCGTACCTTAACCCTAACCCTAAACCTAACCCTAACCCGTACCCTAACCCTAACCCTAACCCTTTCCTAAACCTAAACCTAACCCTAACCCTAACCCTAACCCGTACCCTAACCCTAACCCGTACCCTAACACGTACCCTAACCCTAAACCTAACCCTAAACCAAACCCGTACCCTAACCCTAACCCTAACACTAACACTAACCCATACCCTAACCCTAACCCGTACCCTAACCCGTACCCTAACCCTAAACCTAAACCTAATGCCTACCCCTAACCCTAACCCTAACCTGTACCCTAAAACTAACCCTAACCCTAACCCTAAACCTAACCCGTACCCTAACCCTAACCCGTACGCTAACCCTAACCCTAACCCGTACCCTAAACCGTACCCTAACCCTAACCCTAACCCTTTGCTAAACCTAACCCTAACCCTAAACCTAACCCTAAACCTAACCCATACCCTAACCCTAACCCTAACCCGTACCCTAACCCTAACCCTAACCCTTACCCTAACCGTACCCTAACCCTAACCCTAACCCTAAAACTAACCCTAACCCTTTCCTAACCCTAACCCTAACCGTAAACCTAACCCTAAATCGTACCCTAACCCTAACCTGTACCCTAACCCTAACCCTAACCCTAACCCTAACCCTAACCCGTACGCTAACCCTAACCCTAACCCCTACCCTAACCCTAACCCGTACCCTAAACCTAACCCTAAACCTAAACCTAACCCTAACCCGTACCCTAAACCTAACCCTAAATCTAACCCTAACCCTAACCCGTACGCTAACCGTAACCCTAACCCTAACCCTAACCCTAACGCTAACCCGTACCCTAACCCTAACCCGTACCCTAACCCTAACCCTAACCCTAATCCTAACCCTAACCCCTAACCCTAACCCTAACCCGTACCCTAAACCTAACCCTAACCCGTACCCTAACCGTAACCCGTACCCTAAACCTAATCCTAACCCTAACCCTAAACTTAACCTGTTCCCTAACCCTAACACTAACCCAAACCCGTACCCTAACTCTAACTCTAACACTAACCCTAACCCTAACGCGTAACCTAAACCTAACCCACACTCTAACCCTAAACCTAACCCGTACGCTAACCCTAACCCTAACCCTAAACCTAACCCTAACCCGTACCCTAACCCTAACCCTAACCCTAACCCCTAACCCTAACCCTAACCCGTACCCTAACCCTAAACCTAACCCGTACCCTAACCCTAACCGGTACCCTAACCCTAACACGTACCCTAACCCGTCCCCTAAACCTAACCCTAACCCTAACACTAACCCTAACCCTAACCCGTACCCTAAACCTAACCCTAACCCTAACCCTAACCCTAACGCGTACCCTAACACTTCCTAAACCTAACCCTAACCCGTACCCTAACCCTAATCCTAACCCTAATCCTAACACTTAATCTAACCCGTACCCTAACCCTAACCCTAACCCTAACTCGTACCCTAACCCGTACCGT
>JAVLSZ010000132.1:270000-297500 GCA_032313775.1 Urocyon cinereoargenteus | reverse complement strand
TAACCCTAACCCTAACCCTAACCCTAACCCGTACCCTAACCCTAACCCGTACCCTAACCCTAACCCTAACCGGTACCCTAAACCGTACCCTAACCCTAACCCTAACCCTTTGCTAAACCTAACCCTAACCCTAAACCTAACCCTAAACCTAACCCGTACCCTAACCCGTACCCTAACCCGTACCCTAACCCGTACCCTAACCCTAACCCTAACCCTAACCCTAACCGTACCCTAACCCTAACCCTAACCCTAAACCTAACCCTAACCCTTTCCTAACCCTAACCCTAACCCTAACCCTAACCCTAAATCGTACCCTAAACCTAACCTGTACCCTAACACTAACCATAACCCTAACCCGTACCCTAACCCTAACCCTAACCCCTTCCCTAACCCTAAACCGTACCCTAACCCTAACCCTAAACCTAAACCTAACCCTAACCCGTACCCTAAACCTAACCCTAAATCTAACCCTAACCCTAACCCCTACGCTAACCGTAACCCTAACCCTAAACCTAACCCTAACCCTAACCCGTACCCTAACCATAACCCGTACCCTAAACCTAACCCTAACCCTAATCCTAACCCTAACCCCTAACCCTAACCCTAACCCGTACCCTAAATCTAACACTAACCCGTACCCTAACCGTAACCCATACCCTAAACCTAATCCTAACCCTAACCCTAAACCTAACCTGTTCCCTAACCCTAACACTAACCCAAACCCGTACCCTAAAACTAACACTAACCCGTACCCTAACCGTAATCCGTACCCTAAACCTAATCCTAACCCTAACCCTAAACCTAACCCGTACCCTAACCCTAACCGGTACCCTAACCCTAACACGTACCCTAACCCGTCCACTAAACCTAACCCTAACCCTAACCCTAACCCGTACCCTAACCCGTACCCTAAACCTAACCCTAACCCTAACCCTAACCCTAACGCGTACCCTAACACTTACCCTAAACCTAACCCTAACCCGTACCCTAACCCTAATCCTAACCCTAATCCTAACCCTTACCCTAACCTGTACCCTAACCCTAACCCTAACCCTAACTCGTATCCTAACCCGTACCGTAACCCTAACCCTAACCCTAACCCTAACCCCTAAACCCTAACCCTAACCCTAACCCTAACCCTAACCCTAACCCGTACTTTAACACTAACTCTAACCCTAACCCCAACCCTAACCCGTACCCTAAACCTAAACCTTACCCTAACCCTAACCCTAACCCTTACCCTAAACCTAACCCCTAACCCTAACCCTAACCCGTACCCTAAACCTAACCCTAACACTAACCCGTACCCTAAACCTAACCCTAACCCTAACCCGTACCCTAACACTAACCCTGACCAGTACCCTGACCCTAAACCTAAACCTAACCCTAACCCGTACGCTAACCCTAACCTTAATCCTAACCCTAACCCTAACCCGTACCCTAACCCTAACCCGTACCCTAACCCTAAACCTAAACCTAATCCTAACCCTAACCCTAAACCTAACATGTACCCTAACCCTAACACTAACCCAAACCTGTACCCTAAACCTAACCCTAACCCTAACCCTAACCCGTACCCTTCCCCTAACCCTAACCTGTACCCTAACCCTAACCCGTACCCTAAACCTAATCCTAACCCTAACCCTAACCCTAACCTGTACCCTAACCCTAACCCGTACCTTAAGCCTAACCCTAACGCTAACCCCTAACACTAAACCTAACCCGTAACCTAACCCTAACCCTAACCCGTACCCTAACCCTAACCGGTACCTTAACCCTAACACGTACCCTAACCCGTACCCTAACCCTAACCCTAACCTTAACCCTAACTCTACCCTAACCCGTACCCTAAACCTAAACCTAACCCTAAACCTAACCCTAACCCGTACCCTAACGCTTAACCTAAACCTAACCCTAACCCGTACCCTAACCCTAATCCTAACCCTAACCCTAACCCTTACCCTAACCCATACCCTAACCCTAACCTTAACCAACCCTAAACCTAACCCTAACCCTAACCCTAACCGTTTCCTAACCCTAACCCTAACCCTAACCCTAACCCGTAACCTAACCCTAACCCTAAACCTAACCCTAACCCTACCCCGTACGCTATCCCTAACTCTAAACCTACCCTAAACCTAACCCTAACACGTACCCTAACCCTAACCCGTACCCTAATCCTAACCCTAACCCTAACCCTAACCCCTAACCCTAACCCTAACCCGTACCGTAACACTAACCCTAACCTGTACCCTAACCCTAACCCGTACCCTAACCCTAACCCTAACCCTAACCCTAACCCTAACCCTAACCCTTACCTGTACCCTAACCCTGACCCGTACCCTAACCCTAACCCGTACCCTAACCTGTACCCTAATCCTAACCCGAACCCTAACCCGTACCTTAACCCTAACCCTAACCCTAACCCTAACCCGTACCCTAAACCAAACCCTAACCCTAACACTAACCCTAACCCTAACCCGTACCCATACCCTTAACCTAAACTTAACCCTAACCCGTACCCTAACCCTAATCCTAACCCTAATCTTAACCCTACCCCTAACCCGTACCCTAACCCTAACCCTAACCCTAACTCGTAGCCTAACCTGTACCATAACCATAACACTAACCCTAACCCTAACCCTAACCCCTAACCCCGAACCCTAACCATAACCCTTACACTAACCCGTACTTTAACACTAACCCTAAACCTAACCCTAACCCGTACCCTAAACCTAACCCTAACCCTAAACCTAACCCGTACCCTAAACCTAACCCTAACCCTAACCCTAACCCTAACTCGTACCTAAACCTAAACATTACCCTAACCCTAACCCTAACCCTTACCCTAACCCTAACCCCTAACCCTAACCCTAACCCGTACCCTAAACCTAACCCTAAACCTAACACGTACCCTAACCCTAACCCTAACCCGTACCCTAACACGTACCCTAACCCTAACCCGTACCTTAACCCTAACCCTAAACCTAACCCTAACCCGTACCCTAACCCTAACCCTAACCCTTTCCTAAACCTAACCCTAAACCAAACCCTAACACTAACCCTAACCCGTACCCTAACCCTAACCCTAACCCTAACCCTAACCCCTAACCCCTACCCTAACTCTAACCCTAACCCGTACCCTAACACTAACCCTAACCCTAAACATAACCCTAACCCTAACCCTTCCCTAACCCTAACCCTAACCCATACCCTAACCCTAACCCTAACCCTAACCCTTTGCTAAACCTAACCCTAACCCTAACCCTAACCCTAACCGTAACCCTAACCCGTACCCTAACCCTAACCCTAACCCGTACCCTAACCCTAACCCTAACCCTAACCCGTACCCTAACCCTAACCCTAACCCTAACCATAACCCTAACCCTTTCCTAACTCTAACCCCTAAACCTAACCCTAACCCGTACCCTAAACCTAACCCTCACCCTAACCCATACCATAACCCTAACCCTAAACCTAACCCGTACCCTAACCCTAACGCTAACCAGTACCCTAACCCTAACCCTAACCCTAACCCATATGCTAACCCTAACCCGTACCCTAACCCTAACCCTAAACCCTAACCCTAAACCGTACCCTAAACCTAACCCTAAACCTAACCCTTACCCTAACCCTAACCCTAACCCGTACCCTAACACGTACCCTAACCCTAACCCGTACCTTAACCCTAACCCTAAACCTAACCCTAACCCGTACCCTAACCCTAACCCTAACCCTTTCCTAAACCTAACCCTAAACCAAACCCTAACCCTAACCCTAACCCTAACCCTAACCCTAACCCTAACCCCTAAACCCTAACCTAACTCTAACCCTAACCCGTACCCTAACACTAACCCTAACCCTAAACCTAACCCTAACACTAACCCGTACCCTAACCCTAACCCTAACCCATACCCTAACCCAACCCTAACCCTAACCCTAACCCTTTGCTAAACCTAACCCTAACCCTAACCCTAACCCTAACCGTAACCCTAACCCGTACCCTAACCCTAACCCTAAACCTAACCCGTACCCTAACCCTAACCCTAACCCTAACCCGTACCCTAACCCTTACCCTAACCCTAACCCTAACCCTAACCCTTTCCTAACTCTAACCCCTAAACCTAACCCTAACCCATACCCTAAACCTAACCCTCACCCTAACCCGTACCCTAAACCTAACCCTAAACCTAACCCGTACCCTAACCCTAACGCTAACCAGTACCCTAACCCTAACCCTAACCCTAACCCATATGCTAACCCTAACCCTTACCCTAACCCTAACCCTAACCCAACCCTAACCCTAACCCGTACCCTAACCCTAACCCTAACCCGTACCCTAAAACTTACCCTAACCCTAACCCGTACCTTAACCCTAACCCTAACCCTAACCCTAACCCGTACCCTAACCCTTACCCTAACCCATTCCTAAACCTAAACCTAACCCTAACCCTAACCCGTACCCGTACCCTAACCCTAACCCGTACCCTAACACGTACCCTAACCCTAACCCTAACCCTAAACCAAACGCGTACCCTAACCCTAACCCTAACCCTAACACTAACCCGTACCCTAACCCTAACCCGTACCCTAACCCGTACCCTAACCCTAACCCTAACCCTAACGCCTAACCCCTAACCCTAACCCTAAACCTAACCCGTACCCTAACCCTAACCCTAAACCGTACCCTAACCCGTACTCTAACCCTAACCCGTACCCTAACCCTAACCCTAACCCGTACCCTAACACGTACCCTAACCCTAACCCTAACCCTTTGCTAAACCTAACCCTAACCCTAAACCTATACCTAACCCTAACCCGTACCCTAACCCTAAACCTAACCCGTACACTAACCCTAACCCTAACCCTAACCCGTACCCTAACCCTAACCCTAACCCTAACCCTTTCCTGTACCCTAACCCTAACCCGTACCCTAAGCCTAACCCTAACGCTAACCCCTAACACGAAACCTAACCCGTAACCTAACCCTAACCCTAACCCGTACCCTAACCATAACCGGTACCTTAACCCTAACACGTACCCTAACCCGTACCCTAACCCTAACCCTAACCTTAACCCTAACCCTACACTAACCCGTACCCTAAACCTAACCTAACCCTACACCTAACCCTAACCCGTACCCTAACCCTTACCCTAAACCTAACCCTAACCCGTACACTAACCCTAATCCTAACCCTAACCCTAACCCTTACCCTAACCCGTACCCTAACCCTAACCTTAACCAACCCTAACCCTAACCCTAACCCTAACCCTTTCCTAACCCTAACCCTTACCCTAACCCTAACCCTAACCCGTACCCTAACCCTAACTCTAAACCTAACCCTAATCCTACCCCGTACGCTATCCCTAACTCTAAACCTAACCCTAAACCTAACCCTAACACGTACCCTAACCCTAAACTGTACCCTAATCCTAACCCTAACCCTAACCCCTAACCATAACCCTAAGCCGTACCCTAACCCTAACCCTAACCCTAACCCTTTGCTAAACCTAACCCTAACCCTAACCCTAACCCTAACCCTAACCGTAACCCTAACCCGTACCCTAACCCTAACCCTAACCCGTACCCTATCCCTAACCCTAACCCTAACCCTAACCCTAACCCGTACCCTAACCCTAAACCTAACCCTCACCCTAACACTTTCCTAACTCTAACCCCTAAACCTAACCCTAACCCGTACCCTAAACCTAACCGTACCCTAACCCTAACCCTAAACCTAACCCGTACCCTAACCCTAACGCTAACCAGTACCCTAACCCTAACCCTAACCCGTACCATAATCCTAACCCTAACCCGTACCCTAACCCTAACCCTAAACCGTACCTAACCCGTACCCTAACCCTAACCCGTACCCTAACCCTTACCCTAACCCTTTCCTAAACCTAAACCTAACCCTAACCCTAACCCTAACACGTACCCTAACCCTAACCCGTACCCTAACACGTACCCTAACCCTAACCCTAACCCTAACCCAAACGCGTACCTTAACCCTAACCCTAACCCTAACACTAACACGTACCCTAACCCTAACGCGTACCCTAACCCGTACCCTAACCCTAACCCTTACCCTAACGCCTAACCCCTAACCCTAACCCTAACCCTAACCCGTACCCTAACCCTAACCCTAACCCGTACCCTAACCCGTACCCTAACCCTAACCCGTACCCTAACCCTAACCCTAACCCGTACCCTAACACGTACCCTAACCCTAACCCTAACCCTTTGCTAAACCTAACCCTAACCGTAACCCTAAACCTAACCCTAACCCGTACCCTAACCATAACCCTAACCCTAACCCTAACCCGTACCCTAACCCTAACCCTAACCCTAACCCTAACCCTTTCCTAACCCTAACCCTAACCCTAACCCTAAATCGTACCCTAACCCTAAACTGTACCCTAACCCTAACCCTAACCCTAACCCTAACCCTAACCCGTACCCTAACCCTAACCCTAACCCGTACCCTAACCCTAACCCGTACCCTAAACCTAACCCTAAACCTAAACCTAACCCTAACCCGTACCCTAAACCTAACCCTAAATCTAACCCTAACCCTAACCCGTACCCTAACCCTAACCCTAACCCTAACCCTAACCCTAACCCGTACCCTAACCCTAACCCGTACCCTAACCCTAACCCTAACCCTAATCCTAACCCTAACCCCTAACCCTAACCCTAACCCGTACCCTAACCCTAACCCTAACCCGTACCCTAACCGTAACCCGTACCCTAAACCTAATTCTAACCCTAACCCTAAACCTAACCTGTACCCTAACCCTAACACTAACCCAAACCCGTACCCTAACCCTAACCCTAACCCTAACCGTAACCCTAACCCTAACCCGTACCATAAACCTAACCCTAACTCTAACCCTAACCCGTACGCTAACCCTAACCCTAACCCTAAACCTAACCCTAACCCGTACTCTAACCCTAACCCGTACCCTAACCCTAACCCTAACCCTAACCCCTAACCCTAACCCTAACACGTACCCTAACCCTAACCCTAACACGTACCCTAACCCTAAGCGGTACCCTAACCCTAACACGTACTCTAACCCGTCCCCTAAACCTAACACTAACCCTAACCCTAACCCTAACCCTAACCCTAACCCGTACCCTAAACCTAACCCTAACCCTAACCCTAAACCTAACGCGTACCCTAACACTTACCCTAAACCTAACGCTAACCCGTACCCTAACCCTAATCCTAACCCTAACCCTAACTCGTACCCTAACCCGTACCGTACCCTAACCTTAACCCTAACCCCTAAACCCTAACCCTAAACCTAAACCTAACCCTAACCCGTACTTTAACACTAACACTAACCCTAACCCCAACCCTAACCCGTACCCTAAACCTAAACCTTACCCTAACCCTAACCCTAAACCTTACCCTAACCCTAGCCCCTAACCCTACCCCTAACCCGTACCCTAAACCTAACCCTAACACTAACCCGTACCCTAAACCTAACCCTAACCCTAACCCTAAACCTAACCATAACCCTAACCCGTACCCTAACCCTAACCCTAACCCTAACCCTTTGCTAAACCTAACCCTAACCCTAACCCTAACCCTAACCCTAACCGTAACCCTAACCCGTACCCTAACCCTAACCCTAACCCGTACCCTAACCCTAACCCTAACCCGTACCCTAACCCTAACCCTAACCCTAACCCTAACCCTTTCCTAACAATAACCCCTAAACCTAACCCTAACCCGTACCCTAAACCTAACCCTAACCCTAACCCGTACCCTAACCCTAACCCTAAACCTAACCCGTACCCTAACCCTAACGCTAACCAGTACCCTAACCCTAACCCTAACCCGTATCCTAATCCTAACCCTAACCCGTACCCTAACCCTAACCCTAAACCGTACCCTAACCCGTACCCTAACCCTAACCCGTACCCTAACCCTAACCCTAACCCTACCCTAACCCTAACCCGTACCCTAACCCTAACCCTAACCCGTACCCTAAAACGTACCCTAACCCTAACCCGTACCTTAACCCTAACCCTAACCCTAACCCTAACCCGTACCCTAACCCTTACCCTAACCCTTTCCTAAACCTAAACCTAATCCTAACCCTAACCCTAACCCGTACCCTAACCCTAACCCGTACCCTAACACGTACCCTAACCCTAACCCTAACCCTAACCCAAACGCGTACCCTAACCCTAACCCTAACACTAACCCGTACCCTAACCCTAACCCGTACCCTAACCCGTACCCTAACTCTAACCCTAACCCTAACGCCTAAACCCTAACCCTAACCCTAACCCTAACCCGTACCCTAACCCTAACCCTAACCCGTACCCTAACCCGTACCCTAACCCTAACCCATACCCTAACCCTAACCCTAACCCGTACCCTAACACGTACCCTAACACTAACCCTAACCCTTTACTAAACCTAACCCTAACCCTAAACCTAAACCTAAACCTAACCCGTACCCTAACCCTAACCCTGACCCGTACCCTAACCATAACCCTAACCCTAACCCTAACCCGTACCCTAACCCTAACCCTAACCCTAACCCTAACCCTTATCTAACCCTAACCCTAACCCTAACCCTAACCCTAAATCGTACCCTAACCCTAACCTGTACCCTACCCCTAACCCTAACCCTAACCCTTACCCTAAACCTAAACTGTACCCTAACCCTAACCCTAAACCGTACCCTAACCCTAACCCGTACCCTAACCCTAACCCTAACCCTAAACTTAACTCTAACCCGTACCCTAAACCTAACTTTAAATCTAACCCTAACCCTAACCCGTACGCTAACCCTAACCGTAACCCTAACCCTAACCCTAACCCTAACCCGTACCCTAACCCTAACCCGTACCCTAACCCTAACCCTAACCCTAATCCTAACCCTAACCCCTAACCCTAACCCTAACCCGTACCCTAACCCTAACACTAACCCGTACCCTAACTGTAACCTGTACCCTAAACCTAATTCTAACCCTAACCCTAAACCTAACCTGTACCCTAACCCTAACACTAACCCAAACCCGTACCCTAACCCTAACCCTAACCCTAACCCCTAACCCTAACCCTAACCCGTACCCTAAACCTAATCCTAACCCTAACCCTAACCCTAACCTGTACCCTAACCCTAACCCGTACCCTAAGCCTAACCCTAACGCTAACCCCTAACACTAAACCTAACCCGTAACCTAACCCTAACCCTAACCCGTACCCTAACCCTAACCGGTACCCTAACCCTAACCCGTACCCTAAACCTAACCCTAACTCTAACCCTAACCCTAACCCGTACGCTAACCCTAACCCTAACCCTAAACCTAACCCTAACCCGTACCCTAACCCTAACCCGTACCCTAACCCGAACCCTAACCCTAACCCCTAACCCTAACCCTAACCCGTACCCTAAACCTAACCCTAACACGTACCCTAACCCTAACCGGTACCCTAACCCTAACACGTACTCTAACCCGTCCCCTAAACCTAACCCTAACCCTAACCCTAACCCTAACCCGTACCCTAAACCTAACCCTAACCCTAACCCTAACCCTAACGCGTACCCTAACACTTACCCTAAACCTAACCCTAACCCGTACCCTAACCCTAATCCTAACCCTAACCCTAACTCGTACCCTAACCCGTACCGTAACCCTAACCTTAACCCTAACCCCTAAAACCTAACCCTAACCCTAAACCTAACCCTAACCCGTACTTTAACACTAACACTAACCCTAACCCCAACCCTAACCCGTACCCTAAACCTAAACCTTACCCTAACCCTAACCCTAACCCTTACCCTAACCCTAACCCCTAACCCTAACCCTAACCAGTACCCTAAACCTAACCCGAACACTAACCCGTACCCTAAACCTAACCCTAACCCTAACCCGTACCCTAACACTAACCCTGACCAGTACCCTAACCCTAAACCTAACCCTAACCCTAACCCGTACGCTAACCCTAACCTTAATCCTAACCCTAAACCTAACCCGTACCCTAACCCTAACCCGTAGCCTAACCCTAAACCTAACCCTAATCCTAACACTAACCCTAACCCCTAACCCTAACCCTAACTCGTACCCTTCCCCTAACCCTAAACCGTACCCTAACCCTAACCCGTACCCTAAACCTAATCCTAACCCTAACCCTTACCCTAACCTGTACCCTAACCCTAACCCGTACCCTAAGCCTAACCCTAACGCTAACCCCTAACACTAAACCTAACCCGTAACCTAACCCTAAACCTAACCCGTACCCTAACCCTAACCGGTACTTTAACCCTAACACGTACCCTAACCCGTACCCTAACCCTAACCCTAACCTTAACCCTAACCCTACCCTAACCCGTACCCTAAACCTAAACCTAACCCTAACCCTAACCCTAACCCGTACCCTAACCCTTACCCTAAACCTAACCCTAACCCGTACCCTAACCGTAATCCTAACCCTAACCCTAACCCTTACACTAACCCGTACCCTAACCCTAACCTTAACCAACCCTAACCCTATCCCTAACCCTAACCCTAACCCTAACCCTTTCCTAACCCTAACCCTAAACCTAACCCTAACCCGTACCCTAACCCTAACCCTAAACCTAACCCTAACCCTACCCCGTACGCTATCCCTAACTCTAAACCTAACCCTAATTCTAACCATAACATGTACCCTAACCCTAACCCTTACCCTAATCCTAACCCTAACCCTAACCCTAACCCCTAAACATAACCCTAAGCCGTACCCTAACCCTAACCCTAACCTGTACCCTAACCCTAACCCGTACCCTAACCCTAACCCTAACCCTAACCCGTACCCTAACCCTTACCTGTACCCTAACCCTACCCGTACCCTAACCCTAACACATACCCTAACCCGTACCCTAACCCGTACCCTAATCCTAACCCGTACCCTAACCCGTACCTTAACCCTAACCCTAACCCTAACCCGTACCCTAAACCAAACCCTAACCCTAACCCTAACCCTAACCCTAACCCGTACCCTTACCCTTAACCTAAACTTAACCCTAACCCGTACCCTAACCCTAATCCTAACCCTAATCCTAACCCTAACCCTAACCCGTACCCTAACCCTAACCCTAACCCTAACTCGTAGCCTAACCCTAACCCTAACCCTAACCCTAACCCTAACCCTAACCCCTAACCCCTAACCCTAACAATAACCCTTAACCTAACCCGTACTTTAACACTAACACTAACCCTAAACCTAACCCTAACCCGTACCCTAAACCTAACCCTAACCCTAAACCTAACCCTAACCCTAATCCTAACACTAACCCTAACCCTAACCCGTACCCTAAACCTAACCCTAACCCTAACCCTAACCCTAACCCGTACTTTAACACTAACACTAACCCTAACCCTAACCCGTACCCTAAACCTAAACATTACCCTAACACTAACCCTAACACTTACCCTAACCCTAACCCCTAACCTTAACCCTAACCCGTACCCTAAACCTAACCCTAACCCTAACCCGTACCCTAACCCTAACACTAACCCGTACCCTAACCCTAACGCAAACCAGTACCCTAAACCTAAACCTAACCCATACCCTAACCCTAACCCATACCCTAACCCTAACCCTAACCCTAACCCGTACCCTAACCCTAACCCTAACCCGTACCCTAACCCTAACCCGTACCCTAACCCTAACCCTAAACCTAAACCTAACCCTAACCCGTACCCTAAACCTAACCCTAAATCTAACCCTAAGCCTAACCCGTACGCTAACCCTAACCCTAAACCTAACCCTAACCCTAACCCTAACCCGTACCCTAACCCTAACCCGTACCCTAAACCTAACCCTAACCCTAATCCTAACCCTAACCCCTAACCCTAACCCTAACCCGTACCCTAACCCTAACCCTAACCCGTACCCTAACCGTAACCCGTACCCTAAACCTAATCCTAACCCTAACCCTAAACCTAACCTGTACCCTAACCCTAACACTAACCCAAACCCGTACCCTAACCCTAACCTAACCCTAACCGTAACCCTAACCCTAACCCGTACCCTATACCTAACCCTAACTCTAACCCTAACCCTAACCCATACGCTAACCCTAACCCTAAACCTAACCGTAACCCGTACCCTAACCCTAACTGGTACCCTACCCCTAACACGTACCCTATCCATCCCCTAAACCTAACCCTAACCCTAACCCTAACCCTAACCCTAACCCTAACCCGTACCCTAAACCTAACCCTAAACCTAACCCTAACGCGTACCCTAACACTTACCCTAAACCTAACCCTAACCCGTACCCTAACCCTAACCCTAACCCTAACCCTAACCCGTACCCTAACCCTAACCCTAACCCCTAAACCCTAACCCTAACCCTAACCCTAAACCTAACCCTAACCCGTACTTTAACACTAACACTAACCCTAACCCCAACCCTAACCCGTACCCTAAACCTAAACCTTACCCTAACCCTAACCCTAACCCTTACCCTAACCCTAACCCCTAACCCTAACCCTAACCCGTACCCTAAACCTAACCCTAACACTAACCCGTACCCTAAACCTAACCCTAAACCTAACCCGTACCCTAACACTAACCCTGACCAGTAAACTAACCCTAAACCTAACCCTAACCTTAACCCGTACCCTTCCCCTAACCCTAACCCGTACCCTAACCCTAACCCGTACCCTAAACCTAACCCTAACCCTAACCCTAATCCTAACCTGTACCCTAACCCTAACCCGTACCCTAAGCCTAACCCTAACGCTAACCCCTAACACTAAACCTAAACCGTAACCTAACCCTAACCCTAACCCGTACCCTAACCCTAACCGGTACCTTAACCCTAACACGTACCCTAACCCGTACCCTAACCCTAACCCTAACCTTAACCCTAACCCTACCCTAACCCGTACTCTAAACCTAAACCTAACCCTAACCCTAACCCTAACCCGTACCCTAACCCTTACCCTAAACCTAACCCTAACCCGTACCCTAACCCTAATCCTAACCCTAACCCTAACGCTTACCCTAACCCGTACCCTAACCCTAACCTTAACCAACCCTAACCCTAACC
Organism: Urocyon cinereoargenteus; assembly: GCA_032313775.1. NCBI lineage: Eukaryota > Metazoa > Chordata > Mammalia > Carnivora > Canidae > Urocyon > Urocyon cinereoargenteus. The sequence continues at coordinate 284,429 of JAVLSZ010000132.1, read as the reverse complement.
CTAACCCTAACCCTTTCCTAACCCTAATCCTAACCCTAACCCGTACCCTAACCCTAACCCTAACCCTACCCTAACCCTAACCCGTACCCTAACCCTAACCCTACCCCGTACGCTATCCCTAACTCTAAACCTAACCCTAAACCTAACCCTAACACGTACCCTAACCCTAAACCGTACCCTAATCCTAACCCTAACCCTAAACCTAACCATAACCCTAACCCGTACCCTAACCCTAACCCTAACCCTAACCCTTTGCTAAACCTAACCCTAACCCTAACCCTAACCCTAACCGTAACCCTAACCCGTACCCTAACCCTAACCCTAACCCGTACCCTAACCCTAACCCTAACCCGTACCCTAACCCTAACTCTAACCCTAACCCTAACCCTTTCCTAAAAATAACCCCTAAACCTAACCCTAACCCGTACCCTAAACCTAACCCTAACCCTAACCCGTACCCTAACCCTAACCCTAAACCTAACCCGTACCCTAACCCTAACGCTAACCAGTACCCTAACCCTAACCCTAACCCGTACCCTAATCCTAACCCTAACCCGTACCCTAACCCTAACCGTAAACCGTACCCTAACCCGTACCCTAACCCTAACCCGTACCCTAACCCTAACCCTAACCCCTAACCCTAACCCTAACCCGTACCCTAAACCTAATCCTAACCCTAACCCTAACCCTAACCTGTACCCTAACCCTAACCCGTACCCTAAGCCTAACCCTAACGCTAACCCCTAACACTAAACCTAACCCGTAACCTAACCCTAACCCTAACCCGTACCCTAACCCTAACCGGTACCCTAACCCTAACCCGTACCCTAAACCTAACCCTAACTCTAACCCTAACCCTAACCCGTACGCTAACCCTAACCCTAACCCTAAACCTAACCCTAACCCGTACCCTAACCCTAACCCGTACCCTAACCCGAACCCTAACCCTAACCCCTACCCTAACCCTAACCCGTACCCTAAACCTAACCCTAACACGTACCCTAACCCTAACCGGTACCCTAACCCTAACACGTACTCTAACCCGTCCCCTAAACCTAACCCTAACCCTAACCCTAACCCTAACCCGTACCCTAAACCTAACCCTAACCCTAACCCTAACCCTAACGCGTACCCTAACACTTACCCTAAACCTAACCCTAACCCGTACCCTAACCCTAATCCTAACCCTAACCCTAACTCGTACCCTAACCCGTACCGTAACCCTAACCTTAACCCTAACCCCTAAAACCTAACCCTAACCCTAAACCTAACCCTAACCCGTACATTAACACTAACACTAACCCTAACCCCAACCCTAACCCGTACCCTAAACCTAAACCTTACCCTAACCCTAACCCTAACACTTACCCTAAACCTAAGCCCTAACCCTAACCCTAACCAGTACCCTAAACCTAACCCTAACACTAACCCGTACCCTAAACCTAACCCTAACCCTAACCCGTACCCTAACACTAACCCTGACCAGTACCCTAACCCTAAACCTAACCCTAACCCTAACCCGTACGCTAACCCTAACCTTAATCCTAACCCTAAACCTAACCCGTACCCTAACCCTAACCCGTACCCTAACCCTAAACCTAACCCTAATCCTAACCCTAACCCTAACCCTAACTCGTACCCTTCCCCTAACCCTAAACCGTACCCTAACCCTAACCCGTACCCTAAACCTAATCCTAACCCTAACCCTAACCCTAACCTGTACCCTAACCCTAACCCGTACCCTAAGCCTAACCCTAACGCTAACCCCTAACACTAAACCTAACCCGTAACCTAACCCTAACCCTAACCCGTACCCTAACCCTAACCGGTACCTTAACCCTAACACGTACCCTAACCCGTACCCTAACCCTAACCCTAACCTTAACCCTAACCCTACCCTAACCCGTACCCTAAACCTAAACCTAACCCTAACCCTAACCCTAACCCGTACCCTAACCCTTACCCTAAACCTAACCCTAACCTGTACCCTAACCGTAATCCTAACCCTAACCCTAACCCTTACCCTAACCCGTACCCTAACCTAACCTTAACCAACCCTAACCCTAACCCTAACCCTAACCTTACCCCGTACGCTTTCCCTAACTCTAAACCTAACCCTAATCCTAACCATAACATGTACCCTAACCCTAACCCTTACCCTAACCCTAACCCTAACCCTAACCCTAACCCGTACACTAACACTAACCCTGACCAGTACCCTAACCCTAACCCCTAAACATAACCCTAAGCCGTACCCTAACCCTAACCCTAACCTGTACCCTAACCCTAACCCGTACCCTAACCCTAACCCTAACCCTAACCCTAAACCGTACCCTAAACCTTACCTGTACCCTAACCCTGACCCGTACCCTAACCCTACCCGTACCCTAACCCTAACACATACCCTAACCCGTACCCTAACCCGTACCCTAATCCTAACCCGTACCCTAAACCGTACCTTAACCCTAACCCTAACCCTAACCGTAACCCGTACCCTAAACCTAACCCTAAATCTAACCCTAAACCTAACCTGTACCCTAACCCTAAAACTAACCCAAACCCGTACCCTAACCCTAACCTAACCCTAACCGTCACCCTAACCCTAACCCGTACCCTATACCTAACCCTAACTCTAACCCTAACCCTAACCCGTACGCTAACCCTAACCCTAACCCTAAACCTAACCGTAACCCGTACCCTAACCCTAACCCGTACCCTAACCCTAACCCTAACCCTAACCCTAACCCCTAACCCTAACCCTAACCCGTACCCTAACCCTAACCCTAACACGTACCCTAACCCTAACTGGTACCCTACCCCTAACACGTACCCTAACCCGTCCCCTAAACCTAACCCTAACCCTAACCCTAACCCTAACCCTAACCCTAACCCGTACCCTAAACCTAACCCTAACCCTAACCCTAACGCGTACCCTAACACTTACCCTAAACCTAACCCTAACCCATACCCTAACCCTAATCCTAACCCTAACCCTAACTCGTACCCTAACCCGTACCGTAACCCTAACCCTAACCCTAACCCCTAAACCCTAACCCTAACCCTAACCCTAAACCTAACCCTAACCCGTACTTTAACACTAACACTAAACCTAACCCCAACCCTAACCCGTACCCTAAACCTAAACCTTACCCTAACCCTAACCCTAACCCTTACCCTAACCCTAACCCCTAACCCTAACCCTAACCCGTACCCTAACCCTAACCCTAACCCGTACCCTAACCCTAAACCTAACCCGTACCCTAACCCTAACCCTAACCCTAACCCTAACCCTAACCCTTTCCTAACAATAACCCCTAAACCTAACCCTAACCCATACCATAAACCTAACCCTAACCTAACCCGTACCCTAACCCTAACCCTAAACCTAACCCGTACCCTAACCCTAACGCTAACCAGTACCCTAACCCTAACCCTAACCCGTACCTTAATCCTAACCCTAACCCGTACCCTAACCCTAACCCTAAACCGTACCCTAACCCGTACCCTAACCCTAACCCGTACCCTAACCCTAACCCTAACCCTACCTTAACCCTAACCCGTACCCTAACCCTAACCCTAACCCGTACCCTAAAACGTACCCTAACCCTAACCCGTACCTTAACCCTAACCCTAACCCTAACCCTAACCCGTACCCTAACCCTTACCCTAACCCTTTCCTAAACCTAAACCTAATCCTAACCCTAACCCTGACCCGTACCCTAACCCTAACCCGTACCCTAACACGTACCCTAACCCTAAACCTAACCCTAACCCAAACGCGTACCCTAACCCTAACCCTAACCCTAACACTAACCCGTACCCTAACCCTAACCCGTACCCTAACCCGTACCCTAACTCTAACCCTAACCCTAACGCCTAGCCCCTAACCCTAACCCGTACCCTAACCCTAACCCTAACCCGTACCCTAACCCTAACCCGTACCCTAACCCTAACCCTAACCCGTACCCTAACACGTACCCTAACCCTAACCCTAACCCTTGCTAAACCTAACCCTAACCCTAAACCTAAACCTAACCCTAACCCGTACCCTAACCCTAACCCTGACCCGTACCCTAACCATAACCCTAACCCTAACCCTAACCCGTACCCTAACCCTAACCCTAACCCTAACCCTAACCCTTATCTAACCCTAACCCTAACCCTAACCCTAACCCTAAATCGTACCCTAACCCTAACCTGTACCCTAACCCTAACCCTAACCCTAACCCTTACCCTAACCCTAAACTGTACCCTAACCCTAACCCTAAACCGTACCCTAACCCTAACCCGTACCCTAACCCTAACCCTAACCCTAAACCTAACTCTAACCTGTACCCTAAACCTAACTTTAAATCTAACCCTAACCCTAACCCGTACGCTAACCCTAACCCTAACCCTAACCCTAACCCTAACCCGTACCCGTACCCTAACCCTAACCCGTACCCTAACCCTAACCCTAACCCTAATATTAACCCTAACCCCTAACCCTAACCCTAACCCGTACCCTAACCCTAACCCTAACCCGTACCCTAACTGTAACCTGTACCCTAAACCTAATTCTAACCCTAACCCTAAACCTAACCTGTACCCTAACCCTAACACTAACCCAAACCCGTACCCTAACCCTAACCCTAACCCTAACCGTAACCCTAACCCTAACCCGTACCCTAAACCTAACCCTAACTCTAACCCTAACCCTAACCCGTACGCTAACCCTAACCCTAACCCTAAACCTAACCCGTACCCTAACCCTAACCCGTACCCTAACCCTAACCCTAACCCTAACCCCTAACCCTAACCATAACCCGTACCCTAACCCTAACCCTAACACGTACCCTAACCCTAACCGGTACCCTAACCCTAACACGTACTCTAACCCGTCCCCTAAACCTAAACTTAACCCTAACCCTAACCCTAATCCTAACCCGTACCCTAAACCTAACCCTAACCCTAACCCTAACCCTAACACGTACCCTAACACTTACCCTAAACCTAACCCTAACCCGTACCCTAACCCTAAACCTAACCCTAACCCTAACTCGTACCCTAACCCGTACCGTAACCCTAACCCTAACACTAACCCCTAAACCCTAACCCTAACCCTAAACCTAACCCTAACCCGTATTTTAACACTAACACTAACCCTAACCCCAACCCTAACCCGTAACCTAAACCTAAACCTTACCCTAACCCTAACCCTAACCCTTACCCTAACCCTAACCCCTAACCCTAACACTAACCCGTACCCTAAACCTAACCCTAACACTAACCCGTACCCTAAACCTAACCCTAACCCTAACCCGTACACTAACACTAACCCTGACCAGTACCTTAACCCTAAACCTAACCCTAACCCTAACCGGTACGCTAACCCTAACCTTAATCCTAACCCTAACCCTAACCCGTACCCTAACCCTAACCCGTACCCTAACCCTAAACCTAACCCTAATACTAACCCTAACCCTAACCCCTAACCCTAACCCTAACTCGTACCCTTCCCCTAACCCTAAACCGTACCCTAACCCTAACCCGTACCCTAAACCTAATCCTAACCCTAACCCTAACCCTAACCTGTACCCTAACCCTAACCCGTACCCTAAGCCTAACCCTAACGCTAACCCCTAACACTAAACCTAACCCGTAACCTAACCCTAACCCTAACCCGTATCCTAACCCTAACCGGTACCCTAACCCTAACTCGTACCCTAACCCGTACCCTAAACCTAACCCTAAACCTAACCCTAACCCTACCCCGTACGCTATCCCTAACTCTAAACCTAACCCTAAACCTAACCCTAACACGTACCCTAATCCTAACCCGTACCCTAAACCTAACCCTAACCCTAACCCTAACCCCTAACCATAACCCTAAGCCGTACCCTAACCCTAAACCTAACCTGTACCCTAACCCTAACCCGTACCCTAAACCTAACCCTAACCCTAACCCGTACCCTAACCCGTACCCTAACCCTTACCTGTACCCTAACCCTGACCCGTACCCTAACCCTAACCCGTACCCTAACCCTAACACATACCCTAACACGTACCCTAACCCGAACCCTAATCCTAACCCGTACCCTAACCCATACCTTAACCCTAACCCTAACCCTAACCCTAACCCTAACCCGTACCCTAGACCAAACCCTAACCCTAACCCTAACCCTAACCCGTACCCTTACACTTAACCTAAACTTAACCCTAACCCGTACCCTAACCCTAATCCTAACCCTAATCCTAACCCTACCCCTAACCCGTACCCTAACCCTAACCCTAACCCTAACTCGTAGCCTAACCCGTACCCTAACCCTAACCCTAAACCGTACCCTAACTCTAACGCTAACCAGTACCCTAACCCTAACCCTAACCCGTACCCTAACCCTAACCCATACCCTAACCCTAACCCTAACCCTAACCCGTACCCTAACCCGTACCCTAACCCTAACCCGTACCCTAACCCTAACCCTAACCCAACCCTAACCCTAACCCGTACTCTAACCCTAACCCTAACCCGTACCCTAACATGTACCCTAACCCTAACCCGGACCTTAACCCTAACCCTAACCCTAACCCTAACCCGTACCCTAACCCTAACCCTAACCCTTTCCTAAACCTAACCCTAAACCTAACCCTAACCCGTACCCTAAACCTAACCCGTACCCTAACACGTACCCTAAACCTAACCCTAACCCTAACCCGTACCCTAACACTAACCCTAACCCTAACACTAACCCATACCCTAACCCTAACCCGTACCCTAACCCGTACCCTAACCCTAACCCTAACCCCTAACACCTAACCCTAACCCTAACCCTAACCCGTACCCTAACCCTAACCCTAACCCTAACTCGTACCCTAACCCTAAACCTAACCCGTACCCTAACCCTAACCCTAACCCTAACCCTTTGCTAAACCTAACCCTAACAATAACCCTAACCCAAACCCTAACCCTTACCCTAACCCGTACCCTAACCCTAACCCTAACCCGTACCCTAACCCTAACCCTAACCCTAACCCTAACCCATACCCTAACCCTAATCCTAACCCTAACCCTTTCCTAACCCTAACCCTAACCCTAAACCAAAACCTAAATCGTACCCTAACCCTAACCTGTACCCTAACCCTAACACTAAGCCTAACCCTAACCCTAACCCTAACCTGTACGCTAACCCTAACACTAACCCTAACCCTAACCCTAACCCGTACCCTAAACCTAACCCTAACCCTAACCCTAACCCTAACCGGTACCTAATCCTAACCCTAACCCGTACCCTAACCCTAACCCGTACCCTAACCCTAACCCTAACCTTAACCCTAACCCGTACCCTAAAAATAACCCTAACTCTAACCCTAACCCTAACCCGTACGCTAACCCTAACCCTAACCCTAACCCTAACCCGTACCCTAACACTAACCCGTACCCTAAACCTAATCCTAACCCTAATCCTAACCCTAACCCCTAACCCTAACCCTAACACGTACCCTAACACTAACCCTAATTCGTACCCTAACCCTAACCCGTACCCTAAACCTAATCCTAACCCTAACCCTAACCCTAACCTGTACCCTAACCCTAACACTAACCCTAACCAGTACCCTAACCCTAACACTAACCCGTACCCTAACCCTAACCCGTCCCCTAAACCTAACCCTAACTCTAACCCTAAGCCTAACCCGTACGCTAACCCTAACCCTAACCCTAACCCTAACCCTAACCCGTACCCTAACCCTAACCCGTACCATAACCCTAACCCTAACCCTAACCCCTAACCCTAACCCTTACCCGTACCCTAACCCTAACCCTAACCCGTACCCTAACCCTAACCGGTACCTTAACCCTAACACGTACCCTAACCCGTACCCTAAACCTAATGCTAACCCAAACCCTAACCCTAACCCTAACCCGTACCCTAAACCTACCCCTAACCCTAACCCTAATCCGTACCCTAACAGTTACCCTAAACCTAACCCTAACCCGTATCCTAAACCTAAACCTAACCCTAATCCTAACCCTTACCCTAACACGTACCCTAACCCTAACCCTAACCCTAACTCGTACCCTAACCCGTATTCTAACCCTAATTCTAACCCTAACCCTAACCCTAACCCCTAAACCCTAACCCTAACCCTAACACTAACCCTAACCCGTACTTTAACACTAACACTAACCCTAACCCTAACCCTAACCCGTACCCTAATCCTAAACCTTACCCTAACCCTAACCCTAATACTTACCCTAACCCTAACCCCTAACCCTAACTCTATCCCGTACCCTAAAACTAACCCTAACCCTAACCCGTACCCTAAACCTAACCCTAACCCTAACCCGTACCCTAACACTAACCTAACCAGTAACCTAACCCTAAACCTAACCCTAACCCTAACCCGTACGCTAACCCTAACCTTAACCCTAAACCTAACCCTAACCCGTACCCTAACCCTAACCCGTACCCTAACCCTAACACTAACCCTAATCCTAACCCTTACCCTAACCCCTAACCCTAACCCTAACCCGTACCATTCCCCTAACCCTAACCCGTACACTAACCCTAACCCGTACCCTAAACCTAATCCTAACGCTAACCCTAACCCTTACCTGTACCCTAACCCTATCCCGTACCCTAAGCCTAACCCTAACGCTAACCCCTAACCCTAAACCTAACCCGTACCCTAAGCCTAACCCTAACCCGTACCCTAACCCTAACCGGTACCTTAACCTTAACACGTACCCTAACCCGTACCCTAACCCTAACCCTAACCTTAACCCTAACCCTACCCTAACCCGTACCCTAAACCTAAAGCTAACACTAACCCTAACCCTAACCCGTACCCTAACCCTTACCCTAAACCTAACCCTAACCCGTACCCTAACCCTAATCCTAACCCTAACCCTAACCCTTACCATAACCCGTACCCTAACCCTAACCTTAACCAACCCTAACCCTAACCCAAACCCTAACCCTTTCTAACCCTAACACTAACCCTAAAACTAACCCTACCCCGTACCCTAACCCTAACCCGTACCCTAACCCTAACCCTAACCCTAACCCTAACCCTAACACATACCCTAACCCTAACCCGTACCCTAATACTAACCCTAACCCTAACCCTAACCCCTAACCCTAACCCTAACCCGTACCCTAACCCTAACCCTAACCTGTACCCTAACCCTAACCCGTACCCTAACCCTAACCCTAATCCTAACCCTGACTCTAACCCGTACCCTAACCCTTACCCGTACACTAACCCTGACCCGTACCCTAAACCTAACCCGTACCAAAACCCTAACACATACCCTAAACCGTACCCTAACCCATACCCTAATCCTAACCCGTACCCTAACCCGTATCTTAACCTTAAACCTAACCCTAACCGTAACCCATACCCTAAACCAAACCCTAACCCTAACCCTAACCCGTACCCGTACCCTTACCCTTAACCTAAACTTAACCCTAACACGTACCCTAACCTAAATCCTAACCCTAATCCTAACCCTAACCCTAACCCGTACCCTAACCCTAACCCTAACCCTAACTCGTACCCTAACCCGTACCCTAAACCTAACCCTAACCCTAACCCTAACCCCTAACCCCTAACCCTAACCATAACCCTAAACCTAACCCGTGTTTTAACACTAACACTAACCCTAACCCTAACCCTAAGCCGTAACCTAAACCTAACCCTAACCCTAACCCGTACCCTAACCCTAATCCCTAACCCTAACCCTAAACCGTACCCTAAACCTAACCCTAACCCTAACCCGTACCCTAACCCTAACCCTAACACTAACCCTAACCCTAACCCTAAGCCTAACCCTAACCCTAACCCGTACCCTAAACCTAACCCTAACCTTAACCCTAACCCTAAACCTAACCAGTACCCTAACCCGTACCCTAACCCGTACCCTAACCCTAACCCGTACCCTAACCCTAACCCGTACCCTAACCCGTACCCTAACCCGTACCCTAACCCTAACCCGTACCCTAACCCGTACCCTAACCCTAACCCGTACCCTAACCCTAAACCGTACCCTAACCCTAACCCTGACCCTAACCCTAACCCGTCCCTTAACCCTTACCCTAACCCTAACCCTAACCCGTACCCTAAACATAACCCTAACCCTAACCCTAACCCTAACCCTAACCCGTACCGTAACCCTAACCCTAACCCGTACCCTAAACCTAAACTTAACCCTAACCCTAACCCTAACCCTTTCCTAAACCTAACCCTAACACTAACCCTAACCCATACCCTAACCCTAACCCGTACCCTAACGCTAACCCTAACCCTAACCCGTACACTAACCCTAACCCTAAACCTAACCCTAACCCTAACCCTAACCCGTACCCTAAACCTAACCCTAACCTGTAACCTAACCCTAACCCGTACCCTAACCCTAACCCTAACACTAACCCGTACCCTAAACCTAACCCTAAACCTAACCCTAAACCTAATCCGTACCCTAACCCTCACCCTAACCCTAACCCGTACCCTAACCCTAACCCTAACCCTAACCCGTACCCTAACTCGTACCCTAACCCGTACCCTAACCCTAACCCTAACCTGTATCCTAACCCTTACCCTAACACTAACCCTAAAACTAACCCGTACCCTAACCCTAACCGGTACCTTAACCCTAACACGTACCCTAACCCGTACCCTAAACCTAACCCTAACCCAAACCCTAACCCTAACCCTAACCCGTACCCTAAACCTAACCCTAACCCTAACCCTAACCCTAACCCGTACCCTAACAGTTACCCTAAACCTAACCCTAATCCGTACCCTAAACCTAAACCTAACCCTAATCCTAACCCTTACCCTAACCCGTACCCTCACCCTAACCCTAACCCTAACTCGTACCCTAACCCGTATTCTAACCCTAACTCTAACCCTAACCCTAACCCTAACCCCTAAACCCTAAACCTAACCCTAACCCTAACCCTAACCCTAACCCGTACTTTAACACTAACACTAACCCTAACCCTAACCCTAACCCGTACCCTAATCCTAAACCTTACCCTAACCCTAACCCTCATACTTACCCTAACCCTAACCCCTAACCCTAACCCTATCCCGTACCCTAAACCTAACCCTAACCCTAACCCGTACCCTAAACCTAACCCTAACCCTAACCCGTACCCTAACACTAACCTAACCAGTACCCTAACCCTAAACCTAACCCTAACCCTAACCCGTACGCTAACCCTAACCTTAACCCTAACCGTAACCCTAACCCGTACCCTAACCCTAACCCGTACCCTAACCCTAACACTAACCCTAATCCTAACCCTTACCCTAACCCCTAACCCTAACCCTAACCTGTACCATTCCCCTAACCCTAACCCGTACACTAACCCTAACCCGTACCCTAAACCTAATCCTAACGCTAACCCTAACCCTTACCTGTACCCTAACCCTATCCCGTACCCTAAGCCTAACCCTAACGCTAACCCCTAACCCTAAACCTAAACCGTACCCTAACCCTAACCCTAACCCGTACCCTAACCCTAACCGGTACCTTAACCCTAACACGTACCCTAACCCGTACCCTAACCCTAACCCTAACCTTAACCCTAACCCTACCCTAACCCATACCCTAAACCTAAAGCTAACCCTAACCCTAACCCTAACCCGTACCCTAATCCTTACCCTAAACCTAACCCTAAACCGTACCCTAAACCTAATCCTAACCTTAACCCTAACCCTTACCATAACCCGTACCCTAACCCTAACCTTAACCAAACCTAACCCTAACCCTAACCCTAACCCTAACCCTTTCCTAACCCTAACACTAACCCTAAACCTAACCCTACCCCGTACCCTAACCCTAACCGGTACCCTAACCCGAACCCTAACCCTAACCCTAACCCTAACCCTAACACATACCCTAACCCTAACCCATACCCTAATACTAACCCTAACCCTAACCCTAACCCCTAACCCTAACCCTAACCCGTACCCTAACCCTAACCCTAACCTGTACCCTAACCCTAACCCTAACCCTAACCCGTACCCTAAACCTAACCCTAACCCTAAACCGTACCCTAACCCTTACCCGTACACTAACCCTGACCCGTACCCTAAACCTAACCCGTACCAAAACCCTAACACATACCCTAAACCGCACCCTAACCCATACCCTAATCCTAACCCGTACCCTAACCCGTATCTTAACCCTAAACCTAACCCTAACCGTAACCCATACCCTAAAGCAAACCCTAACCCTAACCCTACCCCTAACCCGTACCCTTACCCTTAACCTAAACTTAACCCTAACACGTACCCTAACCTAAATCCTAACCCTAATCCTAACCCTAACCCTAACCCGTACCCTAACCCTAACCCTAACCCTAACTCGTACCCTAACCCGTACCCTAAACCTAACCCTAACCCTAACCCTAACACCTAACCCCTAACCCTAACCATAACCCTAAACCTAACCCGTGTTTTAACACTAACCCTAACCCTAACCCTAACCCTAAGCAGTACCCTAAACCTAACCCTAACCCTAACCCGTACCCTAACCCTAACCCTAACCCTAACTCGTAGCCTAACCCGTACCCTAACCCTAACCCTAACCCGTACCCTAACCCTAACGCTAACCAGTACCCTAACCCTAACCCTAACCCGTACCCTAACCCTAACCCATACCCTAACCCTAACCCTAACCCTAACCCGTACCCTCACCCGTACCCTAACCCTAACCCGTACCCTAACCCTAAACCTAACCCAACCCTAACCCTAACCCGTACACTAACCCTAACCCTAACCCGTACCCTAACATGTACCCTAACCCTAACCCGTACCTTAACCCTAACCCTAACCCTAACCCTAACCCGTACCCGAAACCTAACCCTAACCCTTTCCTAAACCTAACCCTAAACCTAACCCTAACCCGTACCCTAAACCTAACCCGTACCCTAACACGTAACCTAACCCTAACCCTAACCCTAACCGTAACCCGTACCCTAACCGTAACCCTAACCCTAACCCTTTCCTAACCCTAACCCTAACCCTAAACCAAAACCTAAATCGTACCCTAACCCTAACCTGTACCCTAACCCTAACACTAACCCTAACCCTAACCCTATCCCTAACCCGTACGCTAACCCTAACACTAACCCTAACCCTAACCCTAACCCGTACCCTAAACCTAACCCTAACCCTAACCCTAACCCTAACCGGTACACTAATCCTAACCCTAACCCGTACCCTAACCCTAACCCGTACCCTAACCCTAACCCTAACCTTAACCCTAACCCGTACCCTAAAAATAACCCTAACTCTAACCCTAACCCTAACCCGTACGCTAACCCTAACCCTAACCCTAACCCTAACCCGTACCCTAACACTAACCCGTACCCTAAACCTAATCCTAACCCTAATCCTAACCCTAACCCCTAACCCTAACCCTAACACGTACCCTAACCCTAACCCTAACCCGTACCCTAACCCTAACCCGTACCCTAAACCTAATCCTAACCCTAACCCTAACCCTAACCTGTACCCTAACCCTAACACTAACCCTAACCAGTACCCTAACCCTAACACTAACCCGTACCCTAACCCTAACCCGTCCCCTAAACCTAACCCTAACTCTAACCCTAACCCTAACCCGTACGCTAACCCTAACCCTAACCCTAACCCTAACCCTAACCCTAACCCGTACCCTAACCCTAACCCGTACAATAACCCTAACCCTAACTCTAACCCCTAACCCTAACCCTTACCCGTACCCTAACCCTAACCCTAACCCGTACCCTAACCCTAACCGGTACCTTAACCCTAACACGTACCCTAACCCGTACCCTAAACCTAACGCTAACCCAAACCCTAACCCTAACCCTAACCCGTACCCTAAACCTAACCCTAACCCTAACCCTAACCCTAACCCGTACGCTAACAGTTACCCTAAACCTAACCCTAACCCGTATCCTAAACCTAAACCTAACCCTAATCCTAACCGTTACCCTAACACGTACCCTAACCCTAACCCTAACCCTAACTCGTACCCTAACCCGTATTCTAACCCTAACTCTAACCCTAACCCTAACCCTAACCCTAACCCCTAAACCCTAACCCTAACCCTAACCCTAACCCTAACCCGTACTTTAAAACTAACACTAACCCTAACCCTAACCCTAACCCGTACCCTAATCCTAAAACTTACCCTAACCCTAACCCTAATACTTACCCTAACCCTAACCCCTAACCCTAACCCTATCCCGTACCCTAAAACTAACCCTAACCCTAACCCGTACCCTAAACCTAACCCTAACCCTAACCCGTACCCTAACACTAACCTAACCAGTACCCTAACCCTAAACCTAACCCTAACCCGTACGCTAACCCTAACCTTAACCCTAAACCTAACCCTAACCCGTACCCTAACCCTAACCCGTACCCTAACCCTAACACTAACCCTAATC
>JAVLSZ010000132.1:250000-265000 GCA_032313775.1 Urocyon cinereoargenteus | reverse complement strand
CTAACCCTAACCCTAACCCGTACCTTAACCCTTACCCTAACCCTAACCCTAACCCGTACCCTAAACTTAACCCTAACCCTAACCCTAACCCTAACCCTAACCCGTACCGTAACCCTAACCCTAACCCGTACCCTAAACCTAACCCTAACCCTAACCCTAACCCTAACCCTTTCCTAAACCTAACCCTAACACTAACCCTAACCCGTACCCTAACCCTAACCCGTACCCTAACGCTAACCCTAACCCTAACCCGTACGCTAACCCTAACACTAACCCGAACCCTAACCCGTTCCCTAACCCTAACCCTAACACTAACCTTAACCCTAACCCGTACCCTAAACCTAACCCTAACCTGTAACCTAACCCTAACCCGTACCCTAACCCTAACCCTAACACTAACCCGTACCCTAAACCTAACCCTAAACCTAACCCTAAACCTAATCCGTACCCTAACCCTCACCCTAACCCTAAACCGTACCCTAACCCTAACCCTAACCCTAACCCGTACCCTAACCCGTACCCTAACCCGTACCCTAACCCTAACCCTAACCTGTATCCTAACCCTTACCCTAACACTAACCCTAAACCTAACCCGTACCCTAACCCTAACCGGTACCTTAACCCTAACACGTACCCTAACCCGTACCCTAAACCTAACCCTAACCCAAACCCTAACCCTAACCCTAACCCGTACCCTAAACCTAACCCTAACCCTAACCCTAACCCTAACCCGTACCCTAACAGTTACCCTAAACCTAACCCTAATCCGTACCCTAAACCTAAACCTAACCCTAATCCTAACCCTTACCCTAACCCGTACCCTCACACTAACCCTAACCCTAACTCGTACCCTAACCCGTATTCTAACCCTAACTCTAACCCTAACCCTAACCCTAACCCCTAAACCCTAACCCTAACCCTAACCCTAACCCTAACCCTAACCCGTACTTTAACACTAACACTAACCCTAACCCTAACCCTAACCCGTACCCTAATCCTAAACCTTACCCTAACCCTAACCCTAATACTTACCCTAACCCTAACCCCTAACCCTAACCCTATCCCGTACCCTAAACCTAACCCGTACCCTAATCCTTACCCTAAACCTAACCCTAACCCGTACCCTAACCCTAATCCTAACCCTAACCCTAACCCTTACCATAACCCGTACCCTAACCCTAACCTTAACCAAACCTAACCCTAACCCTAACCCTAACCCTTTCCTAACCCTAACACTAACCCTAAACCTAACCCTACCCCGTACCCTAACCCTAACCCGTACCCTAACCCTAACCCTAACCCTAACCTAACGCTAACCCTAACACATACCCTAAACCTAACCCGTACCCTAATCCTAACCCTAACCCTAACCCTAACCCCTAACCCTAACCCTAATCCGTACCCTAACCCTAACCCTAACCTGTACCCTAACCCTAACCCTAACCCTAACCCGTACCCTAACCCTAACCCTAACCCTAACCCGTACCCTAACCCTTACCCGTACACTAACCCTGACCCGTACCCTAAACCTAACCCGTACCAAAACCCTAACACATACCCTAAACCGTTCCCTAAACCATACCCTAATCCTAACCCGTACCCTAACCCGTATCTTAACCCTAAACCTAACCCTAACTGTAACCCATACCCTAAACCAAACCCTAACCCTAACCCTAACCCTAACCCGTACCCTTACCCTTAACCTAAACTTAACCCTAACACGTACCCTAACCTAAATCCTAACCCTAATCCTAACCCTAACCCTAACCCGTACCCTAACCCTAACCCTAACCCTAACTCGTACCCTAACCCGTACCCTAAACCTAACCCTAACACAACCCTAAACCCTAACCCCTAACCCTAACCATAACCCTAATCCTAACCCGTGTTTTAACACTAACACTAACCCTAACCCTAACCCTAAGCAGTACCCTAAACCTAACCATAACCCTAACCCGTACCCTAACCCTAATACCTAACCCTAACCCTAAACCGTACCCTAAACCTAACCCTAACCCTAACCCGTACCCTAACCCTAACCCTAACACTAACCCTAACCCTAACCCTAAACCTAACCCTAACCCTAACCCGTACCCTAAACCTAACCCTAACCCTAACCCTAAACCTAACCCTAACCCTAACCCGTACTCTAACCCTAACCCGTACCCTAACCGTAACCCGTACCCTAACCCGTACCCTAACCCGTACCCTAACCCTAAGACGTAACCTAACCCGTACCCTAACCCTAACCCGTACCCTAACCCTAACCCGTACCCTAACCCTAACCCTAACCCTAACCCGTACCTTAACCCTTACCCTAACCCTAACCCTAACCCGTACCCTAAACTTAACCCTAACCCTAACCCTAACCCTAACCCTAACCCGTACCGTAACCCTAACCCTAACCCGTACCCTAACCCTAACCCTAACCCTAACCCTAACCCTAACCCTTTCCAAACCCTAACCCTAACACTAACCCTAACCCGTACCCTATCCCTAAACCGTACCCTAACGCTAACCCTAACCCTAACCCGTACGCTAACCCTAACACTAACCCTAACCCTAACCCGTACACTAACCCTAACCCTAACCCTAACCCTAACCCTAACCTGTACCCTAAACCTAACCCTAACCTGTAACCTAACCCTAACCCGTACCCTAACCCTAAACCTAACACTAACCCGTACCCTAAACCTAACCCTAACCCTAACCCTAACCCTAATCCGTACCCTAACCCTCATCCTAACCCTAACCCGTACCCTAAACCTAACCCTAACCCTAACCCATACCCTAACCCGTACCCTAACCCGTACCCTAACCCGTACCCTAACCCTAACCCTAACCTGTATCCTAACCCTTACCCTAACACTAACCCTAAACCTATCCCGTACCCTAACCCTAACCTTAACCCGTACCCTAACCCTAACCCTAACCCTAACCCTTTCCTAACCCTAACCCTAACCCTATACCTAACCCTAACCCTAACCCGTACCCTAAAACTAACCCGTACCCTAACCCTAACCCTAACCCTAAACCTAACCCTAACCCTAACCCGTACGCTAACCCTAACCCTAACCCGTACCCTAACCCTAACCCGTACGGTAACACTAACCCTAACCCTAATCCTAACCCTAACCCCTAAACCTAACACTAACCCGTACCCTAACCCTACCCTAACCCGTACCCTAACCCTAACCCGTACCCTAACCTGTACCCTAACCCTAACACGTACCTTAACACTAACCCTAACCCTAAACCCTAACCCTAAACCTAACCCGTACCCTAACCCTAACCCTAACCCGTACCCTAACCCTAACCCTAACCCGTACCCTAACACGTACCCTAACCCTAACCCGTACCTTAACCCTAACCCTAACCCTAGCACGTACCCTAATCCGTACCCTAACCCTAACCCTAAACCTTGCATAAACCTAACACTAAACCTAACCCTAACCCTAACCTGTACCCTAACCCTAACCCGTACCCTAACCCGTACCCTAACCCTAACCCTAACCCTAACCCGTAGCCTATCCCTAACCCTAACCCTAACACTAACACGTACACTAACCCTAACCCGTACCCTAACCCATAACCTAACACAAACCCTAACACTAACCCCTAACCCCTAACCCTAAACCTAACCCGTACCCTAAACCTAAACTTAACCCTAACCCTAACCCTAACCCGTACCGAACCCTAACCCTAACCCGTAACCTAAACCTAACCCTAACCCTAACCCTAACCCTTTGCTAACCCGTACCCTAACCCTAACCCTAACCCTAACCCGTACCCTAACCCTAACCCTAACGCGTACCCTAAACCTAACCCTAACCCTAACCCGTACACTAACCCTAACCCTAACCCTAACCCTAATCCTAACCCTTTCCTAAACCTAACCCTAACGCTAACCCTAACCCTAAATCGTAACCTAACCCTAAACTGTACCCTAACCCTAACCCTAACCCTAACCCTAAACCGTACGCTAACCCTAACACTAACCCTAACACTAACCCTAACCCGTAACCTAACACTAACCCTAACCCTAACCCTAACCCGTACCCTAACCCTAAACCTAACCCTAACCCGTACCCTAACCCGAACCCGTACCCTAACCCTAACCCTAATCCTAACCCTAACCCCTAACCCTAACCCTAACCCGTACCCTAAACCTAACACTAACACGTACCCTAACACTAACCCGTACCCTAAACCTAATCCTAACCCTAACCCTAACCCTAACCCTAACCTGTACCCTAACACTAACACTAACCCTAACCCGTACCCTAACCCTAACCCTAACCCTAACCCTAACCCGTACCCTAAACCTAACCCTACCTCTAACCCTAACCCTAACCCGTACGCTAACCCTAACCCTAACCCTAACCCGTACCCTAACCCGTACCCTAACCCTAAACGGTACCCTAACCCTAACCCTAACCCTAACCCCTAACCCTAACCCGTACCCTAACCCTAACCCTAACCCGTACCCTAACCCTAACCGGTACCCTAACCCTAACACGTACCCTAACCCGTACCCTAAACCTAACCCTAATCCTAACCCTAACCCTAACCCGTACCCTAAACCTAACCCTAACCCTAACCCTAACCCTAACCCGTACCCTAAAACTTACCCTAAACCTAACCCTAACCCGTACCTTAACAATAATCCTAACCCTAATCCTAACCCCTACCCTAACCCGTACCCTAACGCTAACCATAAGGCTAACTCGTACCCTAACCCGTACCCTAACCCTAACCCTAACCCTAACCCCTAACCCCTAACACTAACCCTAACCCTAACCCTAACCCTAACCCTAACCCGTACCCTAACCATAACCCAACCCTAACCCTAACCCTAACCCTAATCCTAACCCTAACCCCTAACCCTAACCCTAACCCGTACCCTAATCCTAACCCTAACCCGTACCCTAACCGTAACACGTACCCTAAACCTAATTCTAACCCTAACCCTAAACCTAACCTGTACCCTAACCCTAACACTAACCCAAACCCGTACCATAACCCTAACCCTAACCCTAAACGTAACCCTAACCCTAACCCGTACCCTAAACCTAACCCTAACTCTAACCCTAACCCTAACCCGTACGCTAACCCTAACCCTAACCCTAAACCTAACCCTAACCCGTACCCTAACCCTAACCCGTACCCTAACCCTAACCCTAACCCTAACCCCTAACCCTAACCCTAACACGTACCCTAACCCTAACCCTAACACGTACCCTAACACTAACCGGGACCCTAACCCTAACACGTACTCTAACCCGTCCCCTAAACCAAACCCTAACCCTAACCCTAACCCTAACCCTAACCCTAACCCGTACCCTAAACCTAACCCTAACCCTAACCCTAACCCTAACGCGTACCCTAACACTTACCCTAAACCTAACCCTAACCCGTACCCTAACCCTAATCCTAACCCTAACCCTAACTCGTACCCTAACCCGTACCGTAACCCTAACCCTAACCCTAACCACTAAACCCTAACCCTAACCCTAAACCTAACCCTAACCCGTACTTTAACACTAACACTAACCCTAACCCCAACCCTAACCCGTACCTTAAACCTAAACCTTACCCTAACCCTAACCCTAACCCTTACCCTAACCCTAACCCCTAACCCTAACCCTAACCCGTACCCTAAACCTAACCCTAACACTAACCCGTACCCTAAACCTAACCCTAACCCTAACCCGTACCCTAACACTAACCCTGACCAGTACCCTAACCCTAAACCTAACCCTAACCCTAACCCGTACGCTAACCCTAACCTTAATCCTAACCCTAACACTAACCCGTACCCTAACCCTAACCCGTACCCTAACCCTAAACCTAACCCTAATCCAAACCCTAACCCTAACCCCTAACCCTAACCCTAACTCGTACCCTTCCCCTAACCCTAAACCGTACCCTAACCCTAACCCGTACCCTAAACCTAATCCTAACCCTAACCCTAACCCTAACCTGTACCCTAACCCTAACCCGTACCCTAAGCCTAACCCTAATGCTAACCCCTAACACTAAACCTAACCCGTAACCTAACCCTAACCCTAACCCGTACCCTAACCCTAACCGGTACCTTAACCCTAACACGTATCCTAACCCGTACCCTAACCCTAACCCTAAACTTAACCCTAACCCTACCCTAACCCGT
This sequence comes from Urocyon cinereoargenteus, assembly GCA_032313775.1. Taxonomy (NCBI): domain Eukaryota; kingdom Metazoa; phylum Chordata; class Mammalia; order Carnivora; family Canidae; genus Urocyon; species Urocyon cinereoargenteus. Next base: position 258,828 of record JAVLSZ010000132.1, on the reverse strand, counting down.
ACCCTAAACCTAAACCTAACCCTAAACCTAACCCTAACCCGTACCCTAACCCTTACCCTAAACCTAACCCTAACCCGTACCCTAACCCTAATCCTAACCCTAACCCTAACCCTTACCCTAACCCGTACCCTAACCCTAACCTTAACCAACCCTAACCATAACCCTAACCCTAACCCTAACCCTTTCCTAACCCTAACCCTAACCCTAACCCTAAACCGTACCCTAACCCTAACCCTAAACCTAACCCTAACCCTACCCCGTACGCTATCCCTAACTCTAAACCTAACCCTAAAACTAACCCTAACACGTACCCTAACCCTAATCCGTACCCTAATCCTAACCCTAACCCTAACCCTAACCCCTAACCATAACCCTAAGCCGTACCCTAACCCTAACCCCAACCTGTACCCTAACCCTAACCCGTACCCTAACCCTAACCCTAACCCTAACCCTAAACCTAACCCGTACCCTAACCCTTACCTGTACCCTAACACTGACCCGTACCCTAACCCTAACCCGTACCCTAACCCTAACACATACCCTAACCCGTACCCTAACCCGTACCCTAATCCTAACCCGTACCCTAACCCGTACCTTAACCCTAACCCTAACCCTAACCCTAACCCGTACCCTAAACCAAACCCTAACCCTAACCCTAACCCTAACCCTAACACGTACCCTTACCCTTAACCTAAACTTAACCCTAACCCGTACCCTAACCCTAATCCTAACCCTAATCCTAACCCTACCCCTAACCCGTACCCTAACCCTAACCCTAACCCTAACTCGTAGCCTAACCCGTACCCTAACCCTAACCCTAACCCGTACCCTAACCCTAACGCTAACCAGTACCCTAACCCTAACCCTAACCCGTACCCTAACCCTAACCCATACCCTAACCCTAACCAGTACCCTCACCCGTACCCTAACGCTAACCCGTACCCTAACCCTAACCCTAACCCTAACCCAACACTAACCCTAACCCGTACCCTAACCCTAACCCTAACCCGTATCCTAACATGTACCCTAACCCTAACCCGTACCTTAACCCTAACCCTAACCCTAACCCTAACCCTAACCCTAACCCGTACCCTAACCCGTACCCTAACCCTTTCCTAAACCTAACCCTAAACCTAACCCTAACCCTAACCCGTACCCTAACCCTAACCCGTACCCTAACACGTACCCTAAACCTAACCCTAACCCTAACCCTAACCCGTACCCTAACCCTAACCCTAACCCTAACACTAACCCATACCCTAACCCTAACCCGTACCCTAACCCGTACCCTAACCCTAACCCTAACCCTAACCCCTAACCCCTAACCCTAACCCTAACCCTAACCCGTACCCTAACCCTAACCCTAACCCTAACCCTAACACTAACCCTATCCCGTACCCTAACCCTAACCCTAACCCGTACCCTAACCCTAACCCTAACCCTAACCCTAACCCTTTGCTAAACCTAACCCTAACAATAACCCTAACCCAAACCCTAACCCTTACCCTAACCCGTACCCTAACCCTAACCCTAACCCTAACCCGTACCCTAACCCTAACCCTAACCCTAACCCTAATCCGTACCCTAACCCTAACCCTTTCCTAACCCTAACCCTAACCCTAGCCCGTACCCTAAACCTAACCCTAACCCTAACCCTAACCCTAACCGGTACCCTAATCCTAACCCTAACCCGTACCCTAACCCTAACCCGTACCCTAACCCTAACCCTAACCTTAACCCTAACCCGTACCCTAAAAATAACCCTAACTCTAACCCTAACCCTAACCCGTACGCTAACCCTAACCCTAACCCTAACCCTAACCCGTACCCTAGCACTAACCTGTACCCTAAACCTAATCCTAACCCTAATCCTAACCCTAACCCCTAACCCTAACCCAAACCCGTACCCTAACCCTAACCCTAACCCGTACCCTAACCCTAACCCGTACCCTAAACCTAATCCTAACCCTAACCCTAACCCTAACCTGTACCCTAACCCTAACACTAACCCTAACCAGTACCCTAACAATAACACTAACCCGTACCCTAACCCTAACCCGTCCCCTAAACCTAACCCTAACTCTAACCCTAACCCTAACCCGTACGCTAACCCTAACCCTAACCCTAACCCTAACCCTAACCCGTACCCTAACCCTAACCCGTACCATAACCCTAACCCTAACCCTAACCCCTAACCCTAACCCTTACCCGTACCCTAACCCTAACCCTAACCCGTACCCTAACCCTAACCGGTACCTTAACCCTAAAACGTACCCTAACCCGTACCCTAAACCTAACGCTAACCCAAACCCTAACCCTAACCCTAACCCGTACCCTAAACCTAACCCTAACCCTAACCCTAACCCTAACCCGTACCCTAACAGTTACCCTAAACCTAACCCTAACCCGTATCCTAAACCTAAACCTAACCCTAATCCTAACCCTTACCCTAACACGTACCCTAACCCTAACCCTAACCCTAACTCGTACCCTAACCCGTATTCTAACCCTAACTCTAACCCTAACCCTAACCCTAACCCCTAAACCCTAACCCTAACCCTAACCCTAACCCTAACCCGTACTTTAACACTAACACTAACCCTAACCCTAACCCTAACCCGTACCCTAATCCTAAACCTTACCCTAACCCTAACCCTAATACTTACCCTAACCCTAACCCCTAACCCTAACCCTATCCCGTACCCTAAAACTAACCCTAACCCTAACCCGTACCCTAAACCTAACCCTAACCCTAACCCGTACCCTAACACTAACCTAACCAGTACCCTAACCCTAAACCTAACCCTAACCCTAACCCGTACGCTAACCCTAACCTTAACCCTAAACCTAACCCTAACCCGTACCCTAACCCTAACCCGTACCCTAACCCTAACACTAACCCTAATCCTAACCCTTACCCTAACCCCTAACCCTAACCCTAACCCGTACCATTCCCCTAACCCTAACCCGTACACTAACCCTAACCCGTACCCTAAACCTAATCCTAACGCTAACCCTAACCCTTACCTGTACCCTAACCCTATCCCGTACCCTAAGCCTAACCCTAACGCTAACCCCTAACCCTAAACCTAACCCGTACCCTAACCCTAACCCTAACGCGTACCCTAACCCTAACCGGTACCTTAACCCTAACACGTACCCTAACCCGTACCCTAACCCTAACCCTAACCTTAACCCTAACCCTACCCTAACCCGTACCCTAAACCTAAAGCTAACCCTAACCCTAACCCTAACCCGTACCCTAACCCTTACCCTAAACCTAACCCTAACCCGTACCCTAACACTAATCCTAACCCTAACCCTAACCCTTACCATAACCCGTACCCTAACCCTAACCTTAACCAACCCTAACCCTAACCCTAACCATAACCCTTTCCTAAACCTAACACTAACCCTAAACCTAACCCTACCCCGTACCCTCACCCTAACCCGTACCCTAACCCTAACCCTAAACCTAACCCTAACCCTAACCCTATCACATACCCTAACCCTAACCCGTACCCTAATACTAACCCTAACCCTAACCCTAACCCCTAACCCTAACCCTAACCCGTACCCTAACCCTAACCCTAACCTGTACCCTAACCCTAACCCGTACCCTAACCCTAACCCTAATCCTAACCCTAACCCTAACCCGTACCCTAACCCTTACCCGTACACTAACCCTGACCCGTACCCTAAACCTAACCCGTACCAAAACCCTAACACATACCCTAAACCGTACCCTAACCCATACCCTAATCCTAACCCGTACCCTAACCCGTATCTTAACCCTAAACCTAACCCTAACCGTAACCCATACCCTAAACCAAACCCTAACCCTAACCCTAACCCGTACCCGTACCCTTACCCTTAACCTAAACTTAACCCTAACACGTACCCTAACCTAAATCCTAACCCTAATCCTAACCCTAACCCTAACCCGTACCCTAACCCTAACCCTAACCCTAAATCGTACCCTAACCCGTACCCTAAACCTAACCCTAACCCTCACCCTAACCCCTAACCCCTAACCCTAAACATAACCCTAAACCTAACCCGTGTTTTAACACTAACACTAACCCTAACCCTAACCCTAAGCAGTACCCTAAACCTAACCCTAACCCTAACCCGTACCCTAACCCTAAACCCTAACCCTAACCCTAAACCGTACCCTAAACCTAACCCTAACCCTAACCCGTACCCTAACCCTAACCCTAACACTAACCCTAACCCTAACCCTAAACCTAACCCTAACCCTAACCCGTACCCTAAACCTAACCCTAACCTTAACCCTAACCCTAAACCTAACCAGTACCCTAACCCGTACCCTAACCCGTACCCTAACCCTAACCCGTACCCTAAACCTAACCCTAACCCTAACCCGTACCCTAACCCTAACCCTAACCCTAACCCGTACCCTAACCCGTAGCCTAACCCTAACCCGTACCCTAACCCTAACCCTAACCCGTACCCTAACCCTAACCCTAACCCTAACCCTAACCCGTACCTTAACCCTTACCCTAACCCTAACCCTAACCCGTACCCTAAACTTAACCATAACCCTAACCCTAACCCTAACCCTAACCCGTACCGTAACCCTAACCCTAACCCGTACCCTAAACCTAACCCTAACCCTAACCCTAACCCTAACCCTTTCCTAAACCTAACCCTAACACTAACCCTAACCCGTACCCTAACCCTAACCCGTACCCTAACGCTAACCCTAACCCTAACCCGTACGCTAACCCTAACACTAACCCGAACCCTAACCCGTACACTAACCCTAACCCTAACCCTAACCCTAACCCGTACCCTAAACCTAACCCTAACCTGTAACCTAACCCTAACCCGTACCCTAACCCTAACCCTAACACTAACCCGTACCCTAAACCTAACCCTAAACCTAACCCTAAACCTAATCCGTACCCTAACCCTCACCCTAACCCTAAACCGTACCCTAACCCTAACACTAACCCTAACCCGTACCCTAACCCGTACCCTAACCCGTACCCTAACCCTAACCCTAACCTGTATCCTAACCCTTACCCTAACACTAACCCTAAACCTAACCCGTACCCTAACCCTAACAGGTACCTTAACCCTAACACGTACCCTAACCCGTACCCTAAACCTAACCCTAAACCAAACCCTAACCCTAACCCTAACCCGTACCCTAAACCTAAACCTAACCCTAACCCTAACCCTAACCCGTACCCTAACAGTTACCCTAAACCTAACCCTAATCCGTACCCTAAACCTAAACCTAACCCTAATCCTAACCCTTACCCTAACCCGTACCCTCACACTAACCCTAACCCTAACTCGTACCCTAACCCGTATTCTAACCCTAACTCTAACCCTAACCCTAACCCTAACCCCTAAACCCTAACCCTAACCCTAACCCTAACCCTAACCCTAACCCTAACCCGTACTTTAACACTAACACTAACCCTAACCCTAACCCTAACCCGTACCCTAATCCTAAACCTTACCCTAACCCTAACCCTAATACTTACCCTAACCCTAACCCCTAACCCTAACCCTATCCCGTACCCTAAACCTAACCCGTACCCTAATCCTTACCCTAAACCTAACCCTAACCCGTACCCTAACCCTAATCCTAACCCTAACCCTAACCCTTACCATAACCCGTACCCTAACCCTAACCTTAACAAACCTAACCCTAACCCTAACCCTAACCCTTTCCTAACCCTAACACTAACCCTAAACCTAACCCTACCCCGTACCCTAACCCTAACCCGTACCCTAACCCTAACCCTAACCTAACCCTAACCCTAACACATACCCTAACCCTAACCCGTACCCTAATACTAAACCTAACCCTAACCCTAACCCCTAACCCTAACCCTAACCCGTACCCTAACCCTAACCCTAACCTGTACCCTAACCCTAACCCTAACCCTAACCCTAACCCGTACCCTAACCCTAACCCTAACCCTAACCCGTACCCTAACCCTTACCCGTACACTAACCCTGACCCGTACCCTAAACCTAACCCGTACCAAAACCCTAACACATACCCTAAACCGTTCCCTAACCCATACCCTAATCCTAACCCGTACCCTAACCCGTATCTTAACCCTAAACCTAACCCTAACCGTAACCCATACCCTAAACCAAACCCTAACCCTAACCCTAACCCTAACCCGTACCCTTACCCTTAACCTAAACTTAACCCTAACACGTACCCTAACCTAAATCCTAACCCTAATCCTAACCCTAACCCTAACCCGTACCCTAACCCTAACCCTAACCCTAACTCGTACCCTAACCCGTACCCTAAACCTAACCCTAACACAACCCTAAACCCTAACCCCTAACCCTAACCATAACCCTAATCCTAACCCGTGTTTTAACACTAACACTAACCCTAACCCTAACCCTAAGCAGTACCCTAAACCTAACCATAACCCTAACCCGTACCCTAACCCTAATACCTAACCCTAACCCTAAACCGTACCCTAAACCTAACCCTAACCCTAACCCGTACCCTAACCCTAACCCTAACACTAACCCTAACCCTAACCCTAAACCTAACCCTAACCCTAACCCGTACCCTAAACCTAACCCTAACCCTAACCCTAAACCTAACCCTAACCCTAACCCGTACTCTAACCCTAACCCGTACCCTAACCGTAACCCGTACCCTAACCCGTACCCTAACCCGTACCCTAACCCTAAAACGTAACCTAACCCGTACCCTAACCCTAACCCGTACCCTAACCCTAACCCGTACCTTAACCCTAACCCTAACCCTAACCCTAACCCTAACCCTAACCCGTACCTTAACACTTACCCTAACCCTAACCCTAACCCGTACCCTAAACTTAACCCTAACCCTAACCCTAACCCTAACCCTAACCCGTACCGTAACCCTAACCCTAACCCGTACCCTAAACCTAATCCTAACCCTAACCCTAACCCTAACCCGTACGCTAACCCTAACACTAACCCTAACCCTAACCCGTACACTAACCCTAACCCTAACCCTAACCCTAACCCGTACCCTAAACCTAACCCTAACCTGTAACCTAACCCTAACCCGTACCCTAACCCTAAACCTAACACTAACCCGTACCCTAAACCTAACCCTAACCCTAACCCTAACCCTAATCCGTACCCTAACCCTCACCCTAACCCTAACCCGTACCCTAAACCTAACCCTAACCCTAACCCGTACCCTAACCCGTACCCTAACCCGTACCCTAACCCGTACCCTAACCCTAACCCTAACCTGTATCCTAACCTTTACCCTAACACTAACCCTAAACCTAACCCATACCCTAACCCTAACCTTAACCCGTACCCTAACCCTAACCCTAACCCTAAACCTTTCCTAACCCTAACCCTAACCCTATACCTAACCCTAACCCTAACCCGTACCCTAAAACTAACCCGTACCCTAACCCTAACCCTAACCCTAAACCTAACCCTAACCCTAACCCGTACGCTAACCCTAACCCTAACCCGTACCCTAACCCTAACCCTAACCGTAAACCGTACCCTAAACCTAACCCTAACCCTAACCCGTACCCGTACCCGTACCCTAACACTTACCCTAAACCTAACCCTAACCCGTACCCTAACCCAAAACCTAACACTAACCCTAACCCTTACCCTAACCCGTACCCTAACCCTAACCCTAACCCTAACTCGTACCCTAACCCATACCCTAACCCTAACCCTAACCCTAACTCCTAACCCCTAAACCTAACCCTAACCCTAACCCTAACCCCTACTTTAACACTAACACTAACCCTAACCCTAAACCTAACCCGTACCCTATAACTAACCCTAACCCAACCTGTACCCTAAACCTAACCCTAAACCTAACCCGTACCCTAACCCTAACGCTAACCAGTACCCTAACCCTAACCCTAACCCGAACCCTAACCCGTACCCTAACCCGTACCCTAACCCTAACCCGTAAACTAACCATAACCCTAACCCTAACCCAACCCTAACCCTAACCCGTACCCTAACCCTAACCCTAACCCGTACCCTAACACGTACCCTAACCCTAACCCGTACCTTAACCCTAACCCTAACCCTAGCCCGTACCCTAACCCGTACCCTAACCCTAACCCTAACCCTTTCATAAACCTAACACTAAACCTAACCCTAACCCTAACCTGTACCCTAACCCTAACCCGTACCCTAACCCGTACCCTAACCCTAACCCTAACCCTAACCCGTAGCCTATCCCTAACCCTAACCCTAACACTAACACGTACACTAACCCTAACCCGTACCCTAACCCATACCCTAACACAAACCCTAACCCTAACCCCTAACCCCTAACCCTAAACCTAACCCGTACCCTAAACCTAAACTTAACCCTAACCCTAACCCTAACCCGTACCCTAACCCTAACCCTAACCCGTAACCTAAACCTAACCCTAACCCTAACCCTAACCCTTTGCTAACCCGTACCCTAACCCTAACCCTAACCCTAACCCGTACCCTAACCCTAACCCTAACGCGTACCCTAAACCTAACCCTAACCCTAACCCGTACACTAACCCTAACCCTAACCCTAACCCTAATCCTAACCCTTTCCTAAACCTAACCCTAACGCTAACCCTAACCCTAAATCGTACCCTAACCCTAAACTGTACCCTAACCCTAACCCTAACCCTAACCCTAAACCGTACGCTAACCCTAACACTAACCCTAACCCTAACCCTAACCCGTAACCTAACACTAACCCTAACCCTAACCCTAACCCGTACCCTAACCCTAAACCTAACCCTAACCCGTACCCTAACCCGAACCCGTACCCTAACCCTAACTCTAACCTTAAC
>JAVLSZ010000132.1:140000-245000 GCA_032313775.1 Urocyon cinereoargenteus | reverse complement strand
CAGTACCCTAACCCGTACCCTAACCCGTACCCTAAACCTAACCCGTACCCTAACCCTAACCCTAACCCTAACCCGTACCCTAACCCTAACCCTAACCCTAACCCGTACCCTAACCCGTAGCCTAACCCTAACCCGTACCCTAACCCTAACCCTAACCCGTACCCTAACCCTAACCCTAACCCTAACCCTAACCCGTACCTTAACCCTTACCCTAACCCTAACCCTAACCCGTACCCTAAACTTAACCCTAACCCTAACCCTAACCCTAACCCTAACCCGTACCGTAACCCTAACCCTAACCCGTACCCTAAACCTAACCCTAACCCTAACCCTAACCTGTACCCTAAACCTAACCCTAACCTGTAACCTAACCCTAACCCGTACCCTAACCCTAAACCTAACACTAACCCGTACCCTAAACCTAACCCTAACCCTAACCCTAACCCTAATCCGTACCCTAACCCTCATCCTAACCCTAACCCGTACCCTAAACCTAACCCTAACCCTAACACGTACCCTAACCCGTACCCTAACCCGTACCCTAACCCGTACCCTAACCCTAACCCTAACCTGTATCCTAACCCTTACCCTAACACTAACCCTAAACCTAACCCGTACCCTAACCCTAACCTTAACCCGTACCCTAACCCTAACCCTAACCCTAACCCTTTCCTAACCCTAACCCTAACCCTATACCTAACCCTAACCTTAACCCGTACCCTAAAACTAACCCGTACCCTAACCCTAACCCTAACCCTAAACCTAACCCTAACCCTAACCCGTACGCTAACCCTAACCCTAACCCGTACCCTAACCCTAACCCGTACGGTAACACTAACCCTAACCCTAATCCTAACCCTAACCCCTAACCCTAACACTAACCCGTACCCTAACCCTACCCTAACCCGTACCCTAACCCTAACCCGTACCCTAACCTGTACCCTAACCCTAACATGTACCTTAACACTAACCCTAACCCTAAACCCTAACCCTAACCCTAACCCGTACCCTAACCCTAACCCTAACCCGTACCCTAACCCTAACCCTAACCCGTACCCTAACACGTACCCTAACCCTAACCCGTACCTTAACCCTAACCCTAACCCTAGCACGTACCCTAATCCGTACCCTAACCCTAACCCTAACCCTTGCATAAACCTAACACTAAACCTAACCCTAACCCTAACCTGTACCCTAACCCTAACCCGTACCCTAACCCGTACCCTAACCCTAACCCTAACCCTAACCCGTAGCCTATCCCTAACCCTAACCCTAACACTAACACGTACACTAACCCTAACCCGTACCCTAAACCTAACCCTAACTCTAACCCTAAACCTAACCCGTACGCTAACCCTAACCCTAACCCTAATCCTAACCCGTACCCTAACCCTAACCCATACCCTAACCCTAACCCTAATCCTAACCCTAACCCCTAACCCTAAACCTAACCCGTACCCTAAACCTAACACTAACACGTACCCTAACACTAACCCGTACCCTAAACCTAATCCTAACCCTAACCCTAACCCTAACCCTAACCTGTACCCTAACACTAACACTAACCCTAACCCGTAACCTAACCCTAACCCTAACCCTAACCCTAACCCTAACCCGTACCCTAAACCTAACCCTACCTCTAACCCTAACCCTAACCCGTACGCTAACCCTAACCCTAACCCTAACCCGTACCCTAACCCGTACCCTAACCCTAAACGGTACCCTAACCCTAACCCTAACCCTAACCCCTAACCCTAACCCGTACCCTAACCCTAACCCTAACCCGTACCCTAACCCTAACCGGTACCCTAACCCTAACACGTACCCTAACCCGTACCCTAAACCTAACCCTAATCCTAACCCTAACCCTAACCCGTACCCTAACCCTAACCCTAACCCTAACCCGTACCCTAACCCTTACCCTAAACCTAACCCTAACCCGTACCCTAACCCTAATCCTAACCCTAACCCTAACCCTTACCATAACCCGTACCCTAACCCTAACCTTAACCAACCCTAACCCTAACCCTAACCCTTTCCTAACCCTAACACTAACCCTAAACCTAACCCTACCCCGTACCCTAACCCTAACCCGTACCCTAACCCTAACCCTAAACCTAACCCTAACCCTAACCCTAACACATACCCTAACCCTAACCCGTACCCTAATACTAACCCTAACCCTAACCCTAACCACTAACCCTAACCCTAACCCGTACCCTAACCCTAACCCTAACCTGTACCCTAACCCTAACCCGTACCCTAACCCTAACCCTAATCCTAACCCTAACCCTAACCCGTACCCTAACCCTTACCCGTACACTAACCCTGACCCGTACCCTAAACCTAACCCGTACCAAAACCCTAACACATACCCTAAACCGTACCCTAACCCATACCCTAATCCTAACCCGTACCCTAACCCGTATCTTAACCCTAAACCTAACCCTAACCGTAACCCATACCCTAAACCAAACCCTAACCCTAACCCTAACCCGTACCCGTACCCTTACTCTTAACCTAAACTTAACCCTAACACGTACCCTAACCTAAATCCTAACCCTAATCCTAACCCTAACCTTAACCCGTACCCTAACCCTAACCCTAACCCTAAATCGTACCCTAACCCGTACCCTAAACCTAACCCTAACCCTCACCCTAACCCCTAACCCCTAACCCTAAACATAACCCTAAACCTAACCCGTGTTTTAACACTAACACTAACCCTAACCCTAACCCTAAGCAGTACCCTAAACCTAACCCTAACCCTAACCCGTACCCTAACCCTAATCCCTAACCCTAACACTAAACCGTACCCTAAACCTAACCCTAACCCTAACCCGTACCCTAACCCTAACCCTAACACTAACCCTAACCCTAACCCTAAACCTAACCCTAACCCTAACCCGTACCCTAAACCTAACCCTAACCTTAACCCTAACCCTAAACCTAACCAGTACCCTAACCCGTACCCTAACCCGTACCCTAACCCTAACCCGTACCCTAACCCTAACCCTAACCCTAACCCGTACACTAACCCGTACCCTAACCCTAACCTGTACCCTAACCCGTAGCCTAACCCTAACCCGTACCCTAACCCTAACCCTAACCCGTACCCTAACCCTAACCCTAACCCTAACCCTAACCCGTACCTTAACCCTTACCCTAACCCTAACCCTAACCCGTACCCTAAACTTAACCCTAACCCTAACCCTAACCCTAACCCGTACCGTAACCCTAACCCTAACCCGTACCCTAAACCTAACCCTAACCCTAACCCTAACCCTAACCCTTTCCTAAACCTAACCCTAACACTAACCCTAACCCGTACCCTAACCCTAACCCGTACCCTAACGCTAACCCTAACCCTAACCCGTACGCTAACCCTAACACTAACCCGAACCCTGACCCGTACACTAACCCTAACCCTAACCCTAACCCTAACCCTAACCCGTACCCTAAACCTAACCCTAACCTGTAACCTAACCCTAACCCGTACCCTAACCCTAACCCTAACACTAACCCGTACCCTAAACCTAACCCTAAACCTAACCCTAAACCTAATCCGTACCCTAACCCTCACCCTAACCCTAAACCGTACCCTAACCCTAACCCTAACCCTAACCCGTACCCTAACCCGTACCCTAACCCGTACCCTAACCCTAACCCTAACCTGTATCCTAACCCTTACCCTAACACTAACCCTAAACCTAACCCGTACCCTAACCCTAACCGGTACCTTAACCCTAACACGTACCCTAACCCGTACCCTAAACCTAACCCTAACCCAAACCCTAACCCTAACCCTAACCCGTACCCTAAACCTAACCCTAACCCTAACCCTAACCCTAACCCGTACCCTAACAGTTACCCTAAACCTAACCCTAATCCGTAACCTAAACCTAAACCTAACCCTAATCCTAACCCTTACCCTAACCCGTACCCTCACACTAACCCTAACCCTAACTCGTACCCTAACCCGTATTCTAACCCTAACTCTAACCCTAACCCTAACCCTAACCCCTAAACCCTAACCCTAACCCTAACCCTAACCCTAACCCTAACCCGTACTTTAACACTAACACTAACCCTAACCCTAACCCTAACCCGTACCCTAATCCTAAACCTTACCCTAACCCTAACCCTAATACTTACCCTAACCCTAACCCCTAACCCTAACCCTATCCCGTACCCTAAACCTAACCCGTACCCTAATCCTTACCCTAAACCTAACCCTAACCCGTACCCTAACCCTAATCCTAACCCTAACCCTAACCCTTACCATAACCCGTACCCTAACCCTAACCTTAACCAAACCTAACCCTAACCCTAACCCTAACCCTTTCCTAACCCTAACACTAACCCTAAACCTAACCCTACCCCGTACCCTAACCCTAACCCGTACCCTAACCCTAACCCTAACCCTAACCTAACCCTAACCCTAACACATACCCTAACCCTAACCCGTACCCTAATCCTAACCCTAACCCTAACCCTAACCCCTAACCCTAACCCTAACCCGTACCCTAACCCTAACCCTAACCTGTACCCTAACCCTAACCCTAACCCTAACCCTAACCCGTACCCTAACCCTTACCCGTACACTAACCCTGACCCGTACCCTAAACCTAACCCGTACCAAAACCCTAACACATACCCTAAACCGTTCCCTAAACCATACCCTAATCCTAACCCGTACCCTAACCCGTATCTTAACCCTAAACCTAACCCTAACTGTAACCCATACCCTAAACCAAACCCTAACCCTAACCCTAACCCTAACCCGTACCCTTACCCTTAACCTAAACTTAACCCTAACACGTACCCTAACCTAAATCCTAACCCTAATCCTAACCCTAACCCTAACCCGTACCCTAACCCTAACCCTAACCCTAACTCGTACCCTAACCCGTACCCTAAACCTAACCCTAACACAACCCTAAACCCTAACCCCTAACCCTAACCATAACCCTAATCCTAACCCGTGTTTTAACACTAACACTAACCCTAACCCTAACCCTAAGCAGTACCCTAAACCTAACCATAACCCTAACCCGTACCCTAACCCTAATACCTAACCCTAACCCTAAACCGTACCCTAAACCTAACCCTAACCCTAACCCGTACCCTAACCCTAACCCTAACACTAACCCTAACCCTAACCCTAAACCTAACCCTAACCCTAACCCGTACCCTAAACCTAACCCTAACCCTAACCCTAAACCTAACCCTAACCCTAACCCGTACTCTAACCCTAAACCGTACCCTAACCGTAACCCGTACCCTAACCCGTACCCTAACCCGTACCCTAACCCTAAAACGTAACCTAACCCGTACCCTAACCCTAACCCGTACCCTAACCCTAACCCGTACCCTAACCCTAACCCTAACCCTAACCCGTACCTTAACCCTTACCCTAACCCTAACCCTAACCCGTACCCTAAACTTAACCCTAACCCTAACCCTAACCCTAACCCTAACCCGTACCGTAACCCTAACCCTAACCCGTACCCTAACTCTAACCCTAACCCTAACCCTAACCCTAACCCTTTCCAAACCCTAACCCTAACACTAACCCTAACCCGTACCCTATCCCTAACCCGTACCCTAACGCTAACCCTAACCCTAACCCGTACGCTAACCCTAACACTAACCCTAACCCTAACCCGTACACTAACCCTAACCCTAACCCTAACCCTAACCCTAACCCTAACCTGTACCCTAAACCTAACCCTAACCTGTAACCTAACCCTAACCCGTACCCTAACCCTAAACCTAACACTAACCCGTACCCTAAACCTAACCCTAACCCTAACCCTAACCCTAATCCGTACCCTAACCCTCATCCTAACCCTAACCCGTACCCTAAACCTAACCCTAACCCTAACCCGTACCCTAACCCGTACCCTAACCCGTACCCTAACCCGTACCCTAACCCTAACCCTAACCTGTATCCTAACCCTTACCCTAACACTAACCCTAAACCTAACCCGTACCCTAACCCTAACCTTAACCCGTACCCTAACCCTAACCCTAACCCTAACCCTTTCCTAACCCTAACCCTAACCCTATACCTAACCCTAACCCTAACCCGTACCCTAAAACTAACCCGTACCCTAACCCTAACCCTAACCCTAAACCTAACCCTAACCCTAACCCGTACGCTAACCCTAACCCTAACCCGTACCCTAACCCTAACCCGTACGGTAACACTAACCCTAACCCTAATCCTAACCCTAACCCCTAACCCTAACACTAACCCGTACCCTAACCCTACCCTAACCCGTACCCTAACCCTAACCCGTACCCTAACCTGTACCCTAACCCTAACACGTACCTTAACACTAACCCTAACCCTAAACCCTAACCCTAACCCTAACCCGTACCCTAACCCTAACCCTAACCCGTACCCTAACCCTAACCCTAACCCGTACCCTAACACGTACCCTAACCCTAACCCGTACCTTAACCCTAACCCTAACCCTAGCACGTACCCTAATCCGTACCCTAACCCTAACCCTAACCCTTGCATAAACCTAACACTAAACCTAAACCTAACCCTAACCTGTACCCTAACCCTAACCCGTACCCTAACCCGTACCCTAACCCTAACCCTAACCCGTAGCCTATCCCTAACCCTAACCCTAACACTAACACGTACACTAACCCTAACCCGTACCCTAACCCATACCCTAACACAAACCCTAACCTTAACCCCTAACCCCTAACCCTAAACCTAACCCGTACCCTAAACCTAAACTTAACCCTAACCCTAACCCTAACCCGTACCCTAACCCTAACCCTAACCCGTAACCTAAACCTAACCCTAACCCTAACCCTAACCCTTTGCTAACCCGTACCCTAACCCTAACCCGTACCCTAACCCGTACCCTAACCCTAACCCTAACGCATACCCTAAACCTAACCCGAACCCTAACCCGTACACTAACCCTAACCCTAACCCTAACCCTAATCCTAACCCTTTCCTAAACCTAACCCTAACGCTAACCCTAACCCTAAATCGTACCCTAACCCTAAACTGTACCCTAACCCTAACCCTAACCCTAACCCTAAACCGTACGCTAACCCTAACACTAACCCTAACCCTAACCCTAACCCGTAACCTAACACTAACCCTAACCCTAACCCTAACCCGTACCCTAACCCTAAACCTAACCCTACCCGTACCCTAACCCGAACCCCTACCCTAACCCTAACTCTAACCTTAACCCTAACTCTAACCCTAACCCGTACCCTAAACCTAACCCTAACTCTAACCCTAAACCTAACCCGTACGCTAACCCTAACCCTAACCCTAATCCTAACCCGTACCCTAACCCTAACCCGTACCCTAAACCTAACCCTAACCCTAACCCTAACCCTAACGCGTACCCTAACACTTACCCTAAACCTAACCCTAACCCGTACCCTAACCCTAATCCTAACCCTAACCCTAACTCGTACCCTAACCCGTACCGTAACCGTAACCCTAACCCTAACCCCTAAACCCTAACCCTAACCCTAAACCTAACCCTAACCCGTACTTTAACACTAACACTAACCCTAACCCCAACCCTAACCCGTACCTTAAACCTAAACCTTACCCTAACCCTAACCCTAACCCTTACCCTAACCCTAACCCCTAACCCTAACCCTAACCCGTACCCTAAACCTAACCCTAACACTAACCCGTACCCTAAACCTAACCCTAACCCTAACCCGTACCCTAACACTAACCCTGACCAGTACCCTAACCCTAAACCTAACCCTAACCCTAACCCGTACGCTAACCCTAACCTTAATCCTAACCCTAACACTAACCCGTACCCTAACCCTAACCCGTACCCTAACCCTAAACCTAACCCTAATCCAAACCCTAACCCTAACCCCTAACCCTAACCCTAACTCGTACCCTTCCCCTAACCCTAAACCGTACCCTAACCCTAACCCGTACCCTAAACCTAATCCTAACCCTAACCCTAACCCTAACCTGTACCCTAACCCTAACCCGTACCCTAAGCCTAACCCTAATGCTAACCCCTAACACTAAACCTAACCCGTAACCTAACCCTAACCCTAACCCGTACCCTAACCCTAACCGGTACCTTAACCCTAACACGTATCCTAACCCGTACCCTAACCCTAACCCTAAACTTAACCCTAACCCTACCCTAACCCGTACCCTAAACCTAAACCTAACCCTAAACCTAACCCTAACCCGTACCCTAACCCTTACCCTAAACCTAACCCTAACCCGTACCCTAACCCTAATCCTAACCCTAACCCTAACCCTTACCCTAACCCGTACCCTAACCCTAACCTTAACCAACCCTAACCATAACCCTAACCCTAACCCTAACCCTTTCCTAACCCTAACCCTAACCCTAACCCTAAACCGTACCCTAACCCTAACCCTAAACCTAACCCTAACCCTACCCCGTACGCTATCCCTAACTCTAAACCTAACCCTAAAACTAACCCTAACACGTACCCTAACCCTAATCCGTACCCTAATCCTAACCCTAACCCTAACCCTAACCCCTAACCATAACCCTAAGTCGTACCCTAACCCTAACCCCAACCTGTACCCTAACCCTAACCCGTACCCTAACCCTAACCCTAACCCTAACCCTAAACCTAACCCGTACCCTAACCCTTACCTGTACCCTAACACTGACCCGTACCCTAACCCTAACCCGTACCCTAACCCTAACACATACCCTAACCCGTACCCTAACCCGTACCCTAATCCTAACCCGTACCCTAACCCGTACCTTAACCCTAACCCTAACCCTAACCCTAACCCGTACCCTAAACCAAACCCTAACCCTAACCCTAACCCTAACCCTAACACGTACCCTTACCCTTAACCTAAACTTAACCCTAACCCGTACCCTAACCCTAATCCTAACCCTAATCCTAACCCTACCCCTAACCCGTACCCTAACCCTAACCCTAACCCTAACTCGTAGCCTAACCCGTACCCTAACCCTAACCCTAACCCGTACCCTAACCCTAACGCTAACCAGTACCCTAACCCTAACCCTAACCCGTACCCTAACCCTAATCCATACCCTAACCCTAACCAGTACCCTAACCCGTACCCTAACGCTAACCTGTACCCTAACCCTAACCCTAACCCTAACCCAACCCTAACCCTAACCCGTACCCTAACCCTAACCCTAACCCGTATCCTAACATGTACCCTAACCCTAACCCGTACCTTAACCCTAACCCTAACCCTAACCCTAACCCTAACCCTAACCCGTACCCTAACCCGTACCCTAACCCTTTCCTAAACCTAACCCTAAACCTAACCCTAACCCTAACCCGTACCCTAACCCTAACCCGTACCCTAACACGTACCCTAAACCTAACCCTAACCCTAACCCTAACCCGTACCCTAACCCTAACCCTAACCCTAACACTAACCCATACCCTAACCCTAACCCGTACCCTAACCCGTACCCTAACCCTAACCCTAACCCTAACCCCTAACCCCTAACCCTAACCCTAACCCTAACCCGTACCCTAACCCTAACCCTAACCCTAACCCTAACCCTAACCCTATCCCGTACCCTAACCCTAACCCTAACCCGTACCCTAACCCTAACCCTAATCCTAACCCTAACCCTTTGCTAAACCTAACCCTAACAATAACCCTAACCCAAACCCTAACCCTTACCCTAACCCGTACCCTAACCCTAACCCTAACCCTAACCCGTACCCTAACCCTAACCCTAACCCTAACCCTAATCCGTACCCTAACCCTAACCCTAACCCTAACCCTTTCCTAACCCTAACCCTAACCCTAACCCGTACCCTAAACCTAACCCTAACCCTAACCCTAACCCTAACCGGTACCCTAATCCTAACCCTAACCCGTACCCTAACCCTAACCCGTACCCTAACCCTAACCCTAACCTTAACCCTAACCCGTACCCTAAAAATAACCCTAACTCTAACCCTAACCCTAACCCGTACGCTAACCCTAACCCTAACCCTAACCCTAACCCGTACCCTAGCACTAACCTGTACCCTAAACCTAATCCTAACCCTAATCCTAACCCTAACCCCTAACCCTAACCCAAACCCGTACCCTAACCCTAACCCTAACCCGTACCCTAACCCTAACCCGTACCCTAAACCTAATCCTAACCCTAACCCTAACCCTAACCTGTACCCTAACCCTAACACTAACCCTAACCAGTACCCTAACCCTAACACTAACCCGTACCCTAACCCTAACCCGTCCCCTAAACCTAAACCTAACTCTAACCCTAACCCTAACCCGTACGCTAACCCTAACCCTAACCCTAACCCTAACCCTAACCCGTACCCTAACCCTAACCCGTACCATAACCCTAACCCTAACCCTAACCCCTAACCCTAACCCTTACCCGTACCCTAACCCTAACCCTAACCCGTACCCTAACCCTAACCGGTACCTTAACCCTAACACGTACCCTAACCCGTACCCTAAACCTAACGCTAACCCAAACCCTAACCCTAACCCTAACCCGTACCCTAAACCTAACCCTAACCCTAACCCTAACCCTAACCCGTACCCTAACAGTTACCCTAAACCTAACCCTAACCCGTATCCTAAACCTAAACCTAACCCTAATCCTAACCCTTACCCTAACACGTACCCTAACCCTAACCCTAACCCTAACTCGTACCCTAACCCGTATTCTAACCCTAACTCTAACACTAACCCTAACCCTAACCCCTAAACCCTAACCCTAACCCTAACCCTAACCCTAACCCGTACTTTAACACTAACACTAACCCTAACCCTAACCCTAACCCGTACCCTAATCCTAAACCTTACCCTAACCCTAAC
Source organism: Urocyon cinereoargenteus (assembly GCA_032313775.1). Lineage (NCBI taxonomy): Eukaryota > Metazoa > Chordata > Mammalia > Carnivora > Canidae > Urocyon > Urocyon cinereoargenteus. The sequence continues at coordinate 234,154 of JAVLSZ010000132.1, read as the reverse complement.
CCTAATACTTACCCTAACCCTAACCCCTAACCCTAACCCTATCCCGTACCCTAAAACTAACCCTAACCCTAACCCGTACCCTAAACCTAACCCTAACCCTAACCCGTACCCTAACACTAACCTAACCAGTACCCTAACCCTAAAGCTAACCCTAACCCTAACCCGTACGCTAACCCTAACCTTAACCCTAAACCTAACCCTAACCCGTACCCTAACCCTAACCCGTACCCTAACCCTAACACTAACCCTAATCCTAACCCTTACCCTAACCCCTAACCCTAACCCTAACCCGTACCATTCCCCTAACCCTAACCCGTACACTAACCCTAACCCGTACCCTAAACCTAATCCTAACGCTAACCCTAACCCTTACCTGTACCCTAACCCTATCCCGTACCCTAAGCCTAACCCTAACGCTAACCCCTAACCCTAAACCTAACCCGTACCCTAACCCTAACCCTAACGCGTACCCTAACCCTAACCGGTACCTTAACCCTAACACGTACCCTAACCCGTACCCTAACCCTAACCCTAACCTTAACCCTAACCCTACCCTAACCCGTACCCTAAACCTAAAGCTAACCCTAACCCTAACCCTAACCCGTACCCTAACCCTTACCCTAAACCTAACCCTAACCCGTACCCTAACACTAATCCTAACCCTAACCCTAACCCTTACCATAACCCGTACCCTAACCCTAACCTTAACCAACCCTAACCCTAACCCTAACCATAACCCTTTCCTAAACCTAACACTAACCCTAAACCTAACCCTACCCCGTACCCTCACCCTAACCCGTACCCTAACCCTAACCCTAAACCTAACCCTAACCCTAACCCTATCACATACCCTAACCCTAACCCGTACCCTAATACTAACCCTAACCCTAACCCTAACCCCTAACCCTAACCCTAACCCGTACCCTAACCCTAACCCTAACCTGTACCCTAACCCTAACCCGTACCCTAACCCTAACCCTAATCCTAACCCTAACCCTAACCCGTACCCTAACCCTTACCCGTACACTAACCCTGACCCGTACCCTAAACCTAACCCGTACCAAAACCCTAACACATACCCTAAACCGTACCCTAACCCATACCCTAATCCTAACCCGTACCCTAACCCGTATCTTAACCCTAAACCTAACCCTAACCGTAACCCATACCCTAAACCAAACCCTAACCCTAACCCTAACCCGTACCCGTACCCTTACCCTTAACCTAAACTTAACCCTAACACGTACCCTAACCTAAATCCTAACCCTAATCCTAACCCTAACCCTAACCCGTACCCTAACCCTAACCCTAACCCTAAATCGTACCCTAACCCGTACCCTAAACCTAACCCTAACCCTCACCCTAACCCCTAACCCCTAACCCTAAACATAACCCTAAACCTAACCCGTGTTTTAACACTAACACTAACCCTAACCCTAACCCTAAGCAGTACCCTAAACCTAACCCTAACCCTAACCCGTACCCTAACCCTAAACCCTAACCCTAACCCTAAACCGTACCCTAAACCTAACCCTAACCCTAACCCGTACCCTAACCCTAACCCTAACACTAACCCTAACCCTAACCCTAACCCTAAACCTAACCCTAACCCTAACCCGTACCCTAAACCTAACCCTAACCTTAACCCTAACCCTAAACCTAACCAGTACCCTAACCCGTACCCTAACCCGTACCCTAACCCTAACCCGTACCCTAAACCTAACCCTAACCCTAACCCGTACCCTAACCCTAACACTAACCCTAACCCGTACCCTAACCCGTAGCCTAACCCTAACCCGTACCCTAACCCTAACCCTAACCCGTACCCTAACCCTAACCCTAACCCTAACCCTAACCCGTACCTTAACCCTTACCCTAACCCTAACCCTAACCCGTACCCTAAACTTAACCCTAACCCTAACCCTAACCCTAACCCTAACCCGTACCGTAACCCTAACCCTAACCCGTACCCTAAACCTAACCCTAACCCTAACCCTAACCCTAACCCTTTCCTAAACCTAACCCTAACACTAACCCTAACCCGTACCCTAACCCTAACCCGTACCCTAACGCTAACCCTAACCCTAACCCGTACGCTAACCCTAACACTAACCCGAACCCTAACCCGTACACTAACCCTAACCCTAACCCTAACCCTAACCCTAACCCGTACCCTAAACCTAACCCTAACCAGTAACCTAACCCTAACCCGTACCCTAACCCTAACCCTAACACTAACCCGTACCCTAAACCTAACCCTAAACCTAACCCTAAACCTAATCCGTACCCTAACCCTCACCCTAACCCTAAACCGTACCCTAACCCTAACCCTAACCCTAACCCGTACCCTAACCCGTACCCTAACCCGTACCCTAACCCTAACCCTAACCTGTATCCTAACCCTTACCCTAACACTAACCCTAAACCTAACCCGTACCCTAACCCTAACCGGTACCTTAACCCTAACACGTACCCTAACCCGTACCCTAAACCTAACCCTAACCCAAACCCTAACCCTAACCCTAACCCTTTCCTAACCCTAACACTAACCCTAAACCTAACCCTACCCCGTACCCTAACCCTAACCCGTACCCTAACCCTAATCCCTAACCCTAACACTAAACCGTACCCTAAACCTAACCCTAACCCTAACCCGTACCCTAACCCTAACCCTAACACTAACCCTAACCCTAACCCTAAACCTAACCCTAACCCTAACCCGTACCCTAAACCTAACCCTAACCTTAACCCTAACCCTAAACCTAACCAGTACCCTAACCCGTACCCTAACCCGTACCCTAACCCTAACCCGTACCCTAACCCTAACCCTAACCCTAACCCGTACACTAACCCGTACCCTAACCCTAACCTGTACCCTAACCCGTAGCCTAACCCTAACCCGTACCCTAACCCTAACCCTAACCCGTACCCTAACCCTAACCCTAACCCTAACCCTAACCCTAACCCGTACCTTAACCCTTACCCTAACCCTAACCCTAACCCGTACCCTAAACTTAACCCTAACCCTAACCCTAACCCTAACCCTAACCCGTACCGTAACCCTAACCCTAACCCGTACCCTAAACCTAACCCTAACCCTAACCCTAACCCTAACCCTTTCCTAAACCTAACCCTAACACTAACCCTAACCCGTACCCTAACCCTAACCCGTACCCTAACGCTAACCCTAACCCTAACCCGTACGCTAACCCTAACACTAACCCGAACCCTGACCCGTACACTAACCCTAACCCTAACCCTAACCCTAACCCTAACCCTAACCCGTACCCTAAACCTAACCCTAACCTGTAACCTAACCCTAACCCGTACCCTAACCCTAACCCTAACACTAACCCGTACCCTAAACCTAACCCTAAACCTAACCCTAAACCTAATCCGTACCCTAACCCTCACCCTAACCCTAAACCGTACCCTAACCCTAACCCTAACCCTAACCCGTACCCTAACCCGTACCCTAACCCGTACCCTAACCCTAACCCTAACCTGTATCCTAACCCTTACCCTAACACTAACCCTAAACCTAACCCGTACCCTAACCCTAACCGGTACCTTAACCCTAACACGTACCCTAACCCGTACCCTAAACCTAACCCTAACCCAAACCCTAACCCTAACCCTAACCCGTACCCTAAACCTAACCCTAACCCTAACCCTAACCCTAACCCGTACCCTAACAGTTACCCTAAACCTAACCCTAATCCGTAACCTAAACCTAAACCTAACCCTAATCCTAACCCTTACCCTAACCCGTACCCTCACACTAACCCTAACCCTAACTCGTACCCTAACCCGTATTCTAACCCTAACTCTAACCCTAACCCTAACCCTAACCCCTAAACCCTAACCCTAACCCTAACCCTAACCCTAACCCTAACCCGTACTTTAACACTAACACTAACCCTAACCCTAACCCTAACCCGTACCCTAATCCTAAACCTTACCCTAACCCTAACCCTAGTACTTACCCTAACCCTAACCCCTAACCCTAACCCTATCCCGTACCCTAAACCTAACCCGTACCCTAATCCTTACCCTAAACCTAACCCTAACCCGTACCCTAACCCTAATCCTAACCCTAACCCTAACCCTTACCATAACCCGTACCCTAACCCTAACCTTAACCAAACCTAACCCTAACCCTAACCCTAACCCTTTCCTAACCCTAACACTAACCCTAAACCTAACCCTACCCCGTACCCTAACCCTAACCCGTACCCTAACCCTAACCCTAACCCTAACCTAACCCTAACCCTAACACATACCCTAACCCTAACCCGTACCCTAATCCTAACCCTAACCCTAACCCTAACCCCTAACCCTAACCCTAACCCGTACCCTAACCCTAACCCTAACCTGTACCCTAACCCTAACCCTAACCCTAACCCTAACCCTAACCCGTACCCTAACCCTTACCCGTACACTAACCCTGACCCGTACCCTAAACCTAACCCGTACCAAAACCCTAACACATACCCTAAACCGTTCCCTAAACCATACCCTAATCCTAACCCGTACCCTAACCCGTATCTTAACCCTAAACCTAACCCTAACTGTAACCCATACCCTAAACCAAACCCTAACCCTAACCCTAACCCTAACCCGTACCCTTACCCTTAACCTAAACTTAAACCTAACACGTACCCTAACCTAAATCCTAACCCTAATCCTAACCCTAACCCTAACCCGTACCCTAACCCTAACCCTAACCCTAACTCGTACCCTAACCCGTACCCTAAACCTAACCCTAACACAACCCTAAACCCTAACCCCTAACCCTAACCATAACCCTAATCCTAACCCGTGTTTTAACACTAACACTAACCCTAACCCTAACCCTAAGCAGTACCCTAAACCTAACCATAACCCTAACCCGTACCCTAACCCTAATACCTAACCCTAACCCTAAACCGTACCCTAAACCTAACCCTAACCCTAACCCGTACCCTAACCCTAACCCTAACACTAACCCTAACCCTAACCCTAAACCTAACCCTCACCCTAACCCGTACCCTAAACCTAACCCTAACCCTAACCCTAAACCTAACCCTAACCCTAACCCGTACTCTAACCCTAAACCGTACCCTAACCGTAACCCGTACCCTAACCCGTACCCTAACCCGTACCCTAACCCTAAAACGTAACCTAACCCGTACCCTAACCCTAACCCGTACCCTAACCCTAACCCGTACCCTAACCCTAACCCTAACCCTAACCCGTACCTTAACCCTTACCCTAACCCTAACCCTAACCCGTACCCTAAACTTAACCCTAACCCTAACCCTAACCCTAACCCGTACCGTAACCCTAACCCTAACCCGTACCCTAACTCTAACCCTAACCCTAACCCTAACCCTAACCCTTTCCAAACCCTAACCCTAACACTAACCCTAACCCGTACCCTATCCCTAACCCGTACCCTAACGCTAACCCTAACCCTAACCCGTACGCTAACCCTAACACTAACCCTAACCCTAACCCGTACACTAACCCTAACCCTAACCCTAACCCTAACCCCTAACCCTAACCTGTACCCTAAACCTAACCCTAACCTGTAACCTAACCCTAACCCGTACCCTAACCCTAAACCTAACACTAACCCGTACCCTAAACCTAACCCTAACCCTAACCCTAACCCTAATCCGTACCCTAACCCTCATCCTAACCCTAACCCGTACCCTAAACCTAACCCTAACCCTAACCCGTACCCTAACCTGTACCCTAACCCGTACCCTAACCCGTACCCTAACCCTAACCCTAACCTGTATCCTAACCCTTACCCTAACACTAACCCTAAACCTAACCCGTACCCTAACCCTAACCTTAACCCGTACCCTAACCCTAACCCTAACCCTAACCCTTTCCTAACCCTAACCCTAACCCTATACCTAACCCTAACCCTAACCCGTACCCTAAAACTAACCCGTACCCTAACCCTAACCCTAACCCTAAACCTAACCCTAACCCTAACCCGTACGCTAACCCTAACCCTAACCCGTACCCTAACCCTAACCCGTACGGTAACACTAACCCTAACCCTAATCCTAACCCTAACCCCTAACCCTAACACTAACCCGTACCCTAACCCTACCCTAACCCGTACCCTAACCCTAACCCGTACCCTAACCTGTACCCTAACCCTAACACGTACCTTAACACTAACCCTAACCCTAAACCCTAACCCTAACCCTAACCCGTACCCTAACCCTAACCCTAACCCGTACCCTAACCCTAACCCTAACCCGTACCCTAACACGTACCCTAACCCTAACCCGTACCCTAACCCTTACCCGTACACTAACCCTGACCCGTACCCTAAACCTAACCCGTACCAAAACCCTAACACATACCCTAAACCGTTCCCTAACCCATACCCTAATCCTAACCCGTACCCTAACCCGTATCTTAACCCTAAACCTAACCCTAACCGTAACCCATACCCTAAACCAAACCCTAACCCTAACCCTAACCCTAACCCGTACCCTTACCCTTAACCTAAACTTAACCCTAACACGTACCCTAACCTAAATCCTAACCCTAATCCTAACCCTAACCCTAACACGTACCCTAACCCTAACCCTAACCCTAACTCGTACCCTAACCCGTACCCTAAACCTAACCCTAACACAACCCTAAACCCTAACCCCTAACCCTAACCATAACCCTAATCCTAACCCGTGTTTTAACACTAACACTAACCCTAACCCTAACCCTAAGCAGTACCCTAAACCTAACCATAACCCTAACCCGTACCCTAACCCTAATACCTAACCCTAACCCTAAACCGTACCCTAAACCTAACCCTAACCCTAACCCGTACCCTAACCCTAACCCTAACACTAACCCTAACCCTAACCCTAAACCTAACCCTAACCCTAACCCGTACCCTAAACCTAACCCTAAACCTAACCCTAAACCTAACCCTAACCCTAACCCGTACTCTAACCCTAACCCGTACCCTAACCGTAACCCGTACCCTAACCCGTACCCTAACCCGTACCCTAACCCTAAAACGTAACCTAACCCGTACCCTAACACTAACCCGTACCCTAACCCTAACCCGTACCTTAACCCTAACCCTAACCCTAACCCTAACCCTAACCCTAACCCTAACCCGTACCTTAACACTTACCCTAACCCTAACCCTAACCCGTACCCTAAACTTAACCCTAACCCTAACCCTAACCCTAACCCTAACCCGTACCGTAACCCTAACCCTAACCCGTACCCTAAACCTAATCCTAACCCTAACCCTAACCCTAACCCGTACGCTAACCCTAACACTAACCCTAACCCTAACCCGTACACTAACCCTAACCCTAACCCTAACCCTAACCCTAACCCGTACCCTAAACCTAACCCTAACCTGTAACCTAACCCTAACCCGTACCCTAACCCTAAACCTAACACTAACCCGTACCCTAAACCTAACCCTAACCCTAACCCTAACCCTAATCCGTACCCTAACCCTCACCCTAACCCTAACCCGTACCCTAAACCTAACCCTAACCCTAACCCGTACCCTAACCCGTACCCTAACCCGTACCCTAACCCGTACCCTAACCCTAACCCTAACCTGTATCCTAACCTTTACCCTAACACTAACCCTAAACCTAACCCGTACCCTAACCCTAACCTTAACCCGTACCCTAACCCTAACCCTAACCCTAACCCTTTCCTAACCCTAACCCTAACCCTATACCTAACCCTAACCCTAACCCGTACCCTAAAACTAACCCGTACCCTAACCCTAACCCTAACCCTAAACCTAACCCTAACCCTAACCCGTACGCTAACCCTAACCCTAACCCGTACCCTAACCCTAACCCGTACGGTAACACTAACCCTAACCCTAATCCTAACCCTAACCCCTAACCCTAACACTAACCCGTACCCTAACCCTACCCTAACCCGTACCCTAACCCTAACCCGTACCCTAACCTGTACCCTAACCCTAACACGTACCTTAACACTAACCCTAACCCTAAACCCTAACCCTAACCCTAACCCGTACCCTAACCCTAACCCTAACACGTACCCTAACCCTAACCGGTACCCTAAACCTAACACGTACCCTAACCCGTACCCTAACCCTAACCCTAACCGTAAACCGTACCCTAAACCTAACCCTAACCCTTACCCGTACCCGTACCCGTACCCTAACACTTACCCTAAACCTAACCCTAACCCGTACCCTAACCCAAAACCTAACCCTAACCCTAACCCTTACCCTAACCCGTACCCTAACCCTAACCCTAACCCTAACTCGTACCCTAACCCATACCCTAACCCTAACCCTAACCCTAACTCCTAACCCCTAAACCTAACCCTAACCCTAACCCTAACCCCTACTTTAACACTAACACTAACCCTAACCCTAAACCTAACCCGTACCCTAAAACTAACCCTAACCCAACCCGTACCCCAAACCTAACCCTAAACCTAACCCGTACCCTAACCCTAACGCTAACCAGTACCCTAAACCTAACCCTAACCCTAACCCTAACCCGTACCCTAACCCGTACCCTAACCCTAACCCGTAAACTAACCATAACCCTAACCCTAACCCAACCCTAACCCTAACCCGTACCCTAACCCTAACCCTAACCCGTACCCTAACACGTACCCTAACCCTAACCCGTACCTTAACCCTAACCCTAACCCTAGCCCGTACCCTAACCCGTACCCTAACCCTAACCCTAACCCTTTCATAAACCTAACACTAAACCTAACCCTAACCCTAACCTGTACCCTAACCCTAACTCGTACCCTAACCCGTATTCTAACCCTAACTCTAACCCTAACCCTAACCCTAACCCCTAAACCCTAACCCTAACCCTAACCCTAACCCTAACCCTAACCCGTACTTTAACACTAACACTAACCCTAACCCTAACCCTAACCCGTACCCTAATCCTAAACCTTACCCTAACCCTAACCCTAATACTTACCCTAACCCTAACCCCTAACCCTAACCCTATCCCGTACCCTAAACCTAACCCGTACCCTAATCCTTACCCTAAACCTAACCCTAACCCGTACCCTAACCCTAATCCTAACCCTAACCCTAACCCTTACCATAACCCGTACCCTAACCCTAACCTTAACCAAACCTAACCCTAACCCTAACCCTAACCCTTTCCTAACCCTAACACTAACCCTAAACCTAACCCTACCCCGTACCCTAACCCTAACCCGTACCCTAACCCTAACCCTAACCCTAACCTAACCCTAACCCTAACACATACCCTAACCCTAACCCGTACCCTAATCCTAACCCTAACCCTAACCCTAACCCCTAACCCTAACCCTAACCCGTACCCTAACCCTAACCCTAACCTGTACCCTAACCCTAACCCTAACCCTAACCCTAACCCTAACCCGTACCCTAACCCTTACCCGTACACTAACCCTGACCCGTACCCTAAACCTAACCCGTACCAAAACCCTAACACATACCCTAAACCGTTCCCTAAACCATACCCTAATCCTAACCCGTACCCTAACCCTTATCTTAACCCTAAACCTAACCCTAACTGTAAACCATACCCTAAACCAAACCCTAACCCTAACCCTAACCCTAACCCGTACCCTTACCCTTAACCTAAACTTAAACCTAACACGTACCCTAACCTAAATCCTAACCCTAATCCTAACCCTAACCCTAACCCGTACCCTAACCCTAACCCTAACCCCTAACTCGTACCCTAACCCGTACCCTAAACCTAACCCTAACACAACCCTAAACCCTAACCCCTAACCCTAACCATAACCCTAATCCTAACCCGTGTTTTAACACTAACACTAACCCTAACCCTAACCCTAAGCAGTACCCTAAACCTAACCATAACCCTAACCCGTACCCTAACCCTAATACCTAACCCTAACCCTAAACCGTACCCTAAACCTAACCCTAACCCTAACCCGTACCCTAACCCTAACCCTAACACTAACCCTAACCCTAACCCTAAACCTAACCCTCACCCCTAACCCGTACCCTAAACCTAACCCTAACCCTAACCCTAAACCTAACCCTAACCCTAACCCGTACTCTAACCCTAAACCGTACCCTAACCGTAACCCGTACCCTAACCCGTACCCTAACCCGTACCCTAACCCTAAAACGTAACCTAACCCGTACCCTAACCCTAACCGTACCCTAACCCTAACCCGTACCCTAACCCTAACCCTAACCCTAACCCGTACCTTAACCCTTACCCTAACCCTAACCCTAACCCGTACCCTAAACTTAACCCTAACCCTAACCCTAACCCTAACCCTAACCCGTACCGTAACCCTAACCCTAACCCGTACCCTAACTCTAACCCTAACCCTAACCCTAACCCTAACCCTTTCCAAACCCTAACCCTAACACTAACCCTAACCCGTACCCTATCCCTAACCCGTACCCTAACGCTAACCCTAACCCTAACCCGTACGCTAACCCTAACACTAACCCTAACCCTAACCCGTACACTAACCCTAACCCTAACCCTAACCCTAACCCTAACCCTAACCTGTACCCTAAACCTAACCCCTAACCTGTAACCTAACCCTAACCCGTACCCTAACCCTAAACCTAACACTAACCCGTACCCTAAACCTAACCCTAACCCTACACCCTAACCCTAATCCGTACCCTAACCCTCATCCTAACCCTAACCCGTACCCTAAACCTAACCCTAACCCTAACCCGTACCCTAACCTGTACCCTAACCCGACCCTAACCCGTACCCTAACCCTAACCCTAACCTGTATCCTAACCCTTACCCTAACACTAACCCTAAACCTAACCCGTACCCTAACCCTAACCTTAACCCGTACCCTAACCCTAACCCTAACCCTAACCCTTTCCTAACCCTAACCCTAACCCTATACCTAACCCTAACCCTAACCCGTACCCTAAAACTAACCCGTACCCTAACCCTAACCCTAACCCTAAACCTAACCCTAACCCTAACCCTTACGCTAACCCTAACCCTAACCCGTACCCTAACCCTAACCCGTACGGTAACACTAACCCTAACCCTAATCCTAACCCTAACCCCTAACCCTAACACTAACCCGTACCCTAACCCTACCCTAACCCGTACCCTAACCCTAACCCGTACCCTAACCTGTACCCTAACCCTAACACGTACCTTAACACTAACCCTAACCCTAAACCCTAACCCTAACCCTAACCCGTACCCTAACCCTAACCCTAACCCGTACCCTAACCCTAACCCTAACCCGTACCCTAACACGTACCCTAACCCTAACCCGTACCCTAACCCTTACCCGTACACTAACCCTGACCCGTACCCTAAACCTAACCCGTACCAAAACCCTAACACATACCCTAAACCGTTCCCTAACCCATACCCTAATCCTAACCCGTACCCTAACCCGTATCTTAACCCTAAACCTAACCCTAACCGTAACCCATACCCTAAACCAAACCCTAACCCTAACCCTAACCCTAACCCGTACCCTTACCCTTAACCTAAACTTAACCCTAACACGTACCCTAACCTAAATCCTAACCCTAATCCTAACCCTAACCCTAACACGTACCCTAACCCTAACCCTAACCCTAACTCGTACCCTAACCCGTACCCTAAACCTAACCCTAACACAACCCTAAACCCTAACCCCTAACCCCTAACCATAACCCTAATCCTAACCCGTGTTTTAACACTAACACTAACCCTAACCCTAACCCTAAGCAGTACCCTAACCTAACCATAACCCTAACCCGTACCCTAACCCTAATACCTAACCCTAACCCTAAACCGTACCCTAAACCTAACCCTAACCCTAACCCGTACCCTAACCCTAACCCTAACACTAACCCTAACCCTAACCCTAAACCTAACCCTAACCCTAACCCGTACCCTAAACCTAACCCTAAACCTAACCCTAAACCTAACCCTAACCCTAACCCGTACTCTAACCCTAACCCGTACCCTAACCGTAACCCGTACCCTAACCCGTACCCTAACCCGTACCCTAACCCTAAAACGTAACCTAACCCGTACCCTAACACTAACCCGTACCCTAACCCTAACCCGTACCTTAACCCTAACCCTAACCCTAACCCTAACCCTAACCCTAACCCTAACCCGTACCTTAACACTTACCCTAACCCTAACCCTAACCCGTACCCTAAACTTAACCCTAACCCTAACCCTAACCCTAACCCTAACCCGTACCGTAACCCTAACCCTAACCCGTACCCTAAACCTAATCCTAACCCTAACCCTAACCCTAACCCGTACGCTAACCCTAACACTAACCCTAACCCTAACCCGTACACTAACCCTAACCCTAACCCTAACCCTAACCCTAACCCGTACCCTAAACCTAACCCTAACCTGTAACCTAACCCTAACCCGTACCCTAACCCTAAACCTAACACTAACCCGTACCCTAAACCTAACCCTAACCCTAACCCTAACCCTAATCCGTACCCTAACCCTCACCCTAACCCTAACCCGTACCCTAAACCTAACCCTAACCCTAACCCGTACCCTAACCCGTACCCTAACCCGTACCCTAACCCGTACCCTAACCCTAACCCTAACCTGTATCCTAACCTTTACCCTAACACTAACCCTAAACCTAACCCGTACCCTAACCCTAACCTTAACCCGTACCCTAACCCTAACCCTAACCCTAACCCTTTCCTAACCCTAACCCTAACCCTATACCTAACCCTAACCCTAACCCGTACCCTAAAACTAACCCGTACCCTAACCCTAACCCTAACCCTAAACCTAACCCTAACCCTAACCCGTACGCTAACCCTAACCCTAACCCGTACCCTAACCCTAACCCGTACGGTAACACTAACCCTAACCCTAATCCTAACCCTAACCCCTAACCCTAACACTAACCCGTACCCTAACCCTACCCTAACCCGTACCCTAACCCTAACCCGTACCCTAACCTGTACCCTAACCCTAACACGTACCTTAACACTAACCCTAACCCTAAACCCTAACCCTAACCCTAACCCGTACCCTAACCCTAACCCTAACACGTACCCTAACCCTAACCGGTACCCTAAACCTAACACGTACCCTAACCCGTACCCTAACCCTAACCCTAACCGTAAACCGTACCCTAAACCTAACCCTAACCCTTACCCGTACCCGTACCCGTACCCTAACACTTACCCTAAACCTAACCCTAACCCGTACCCTAACCCAAAACCTAACCCTAACCCTAACCCTTACCCTAACCCGTACCCTAACCCTAACCCTAACCCTAACTCGTACCCTAACCCATACCCTAACCCTAACCCTAACCCTAACTCCTAACCCCTAAACCTAACCCTAACCCTAACCCTAACCCCTACTTTAACACTAACACTAACCCTAACCCTAAACCTAACCCGTACCCTAAAACTAACCCTAACCCAACCCGTACCCCAAACCTAACCCTAAACCTAACCCGTACCCTAACCCTAACGCTAACCAGTACCCTAAACCTAACCCTAACCCTAACCCTAACCCGTACCCTAACCCGTACCCTAACCCTAACCCGTAAACTAACCATAACCCTAACCCTAACCCAACCCTAACCCTAACCCGTACCCTAACCCTAACCCTAACCCGTACCCTAACACGTACCCTAACCCTAACCCGTACCTTAACCCTAACCCTAACCCTAGCCCGTACCCTAACCCGTACCCTAACCCTAACCCTAACCCTTTCATAAACCTAACACTAAACCTAACCCTAACCCTAACCTGTACCCTAACCCTAACCCGTACCCTAACCCGTACCCTAACCCTAACCCTAACCCTAACCCTTAGCCTATCCCTAACCCTAACCCTAACACTAACACGTACACTAACCCTAACCCGTACCCTAACCCATACCCTAACACAAACCCTAACCCTAACCCCTAACCCCTAACCCTAAACCTAACCCGTACCCTAAACCTAAACTTAACCCTAACCCTAACCCTAACCCGTACCCTAACCCTAACCCTAACCCGTAACCTAAACCTAACCCTAACCCTAACCCTAACCCTTTGCTAACCCGTACCATAACCCTAACCCTAACCCTAACCCGTACCCTAACCCTAACCCTAACGCGTACCCTAAACCTAACCCTAACCCTAACCCGTACACTAACCCTAACCCTAACCCTAACCCTAATCCTAACCCTTTCCTAAACCTAACCCTAACGCTAACCCTAACCCTAAATCGTACCCTAACCCTAAACTGTACCCTAACCCTAACCCTAACCCTAACCCTAAACCGTACGCTAACCCTAACACTAACCCTAACCCTAACCCTAACCCGTAACCTAACACTAACCCTAACCCTAACCCTAACCCGTACCCTAACCCTAAACCTAACCCTAACCCGTACCCTAACCCGAACCCGTACCCTAACCCTAACTCTAACCTTAACCCTAACTCTAACCCTAACCCGTACCCTAAACCTAACCCTAACTCTAACCCTAAACCTAACCCGTACGCTAACCCTAACCCTAACCCTAATCCTAACACGTACCCTAACCCTAACCCGTACCCTAACCCTAACCCTAATCCTAACCCTAACCCCTAACCCTAACCCTAACCCGTACCCTAAACCTAACACTAACACGTACCCTAACACTAACCCGTACCCTAAACCTAATCCTAACCCTAACCCTAACCCTAACCCTAACCTGTACCCTAACACTAACACTAACCCTAACCCGTACCCTAACCCTAACCCTAACCCTAACCCTAACCCTAACCCGTACCCTAAACCTAACCCTACCTCTAACCCTAACCCTAACCCGTACGCTAACCCTAACCCTAACCCTAACCCGTACTCTAACCCGTACCCTAACCCTAAACGGTACCCTAACCTTAACCCTAACCCTAACCCCTAACCCTAACCCGTACCCTAAACCTAACCCTAACCCGTACCCTAACCCTAACCGGTACCCTAACCCTAACACTTACCCTAACCCGTACCCTAAACCTAACCCTAATCCTAACCCTAAACCTAACCCGTACCCTAAACCTAACCCTAACCCTAACCCTAACCCTAACCCGTACCCTAACACTTACCCTAAACCTAACCCTAACCCGTACCTTAACAATAATCCTAACCCTAATCCTAACCCCTACCCTAACCCGTACCCTAACGCTAACCATAACGCTAACTCGTACCCTAACCCGTACCCTAACCCTAACCCTAACCCTAACCCCTAACCCCTAAACCTAACCCTAACCCTAACCCTAACCCTAACCCTAACCCTAACCCGTACCCTAACCATAACCCAACCCTAACCCTAACCCTAACCCTAATCCTAACCCTAACCCCTAACCCTAACCCTAACCCGTACCCTAATCCTAACCCTAACCCGTACCCTAACCGTAACACGTACCCTAAACCTAATTCTAACCCTAACCCTAAACCTAACCTGTACCCTAACCCTAACACTAACCCAAACCCGTACCATAACCCTAACCCTAACCCTAACCGTAACCCTAACCCTAACCCGTACCCTAAACCTAACCCTAACTCTAACCCTAACCCTAACCCGTACGCTAACCCTAACCCTAACCCTAAACCTAACCCTAACCCGTACCCTAACCCTAACCCGTACCCTAACCCTAACCCTAACCCTAACCCCTAACCCTAACCCTAACACGTACCCTAACCCTAACCCTAACACGTACCCTAACCCTAACCGGTACCCTAACCCTAACACGTACTCTAACCCGTCCCCTAAACCAAACCCTAACCCTAACCCTAACCCTAACCCTAACCCTAACCCGTACCCTAAACCTAACCCTAACCCTAACCCTAACCCTAACGCGTACCCTAACACTTACCCTAAACCTAACCCTAACCCGTACCCTAACCCTAATCCTAACCCTAACCCTAACTCGTACCCTAACCCGTACCGTAACCCTAACCCTAACCCTAACCCCTAAACCCTAACCCTAACCCTAAACCTAACCCTAAACCGTACTTTAACACTAACACTAACCCTAACCCCAACCCTAACCCGTACCCTAAACCTAAACCTTACCCTAACCCTAACCCTAACCCTTACCCTAACCCTAACCCCTAACCCTAACCCTAACCCGTAACCTAAACCTAACCTAACACTAACCCGTACCCTAAACCTAACCCTAACCCTAACCCGTACCCTAACACTAACCCTGACCAGTACCCTAACCCTAAACCTAACCCTAACCCTAACCCGTACGCTAATCCTAACCTTAATCCTAACCCTAACACTAACCCGTACCCTAACCCTAACCCGTACCCTAACCCTAAACCTAACCCTAATCCAAACCCTAACCCTAACCCCTAACCCTAACCCTAACTCGTACCCTTCCCCTAACCCTAACCCGTACCCTAACCCGTACCCTAACCCTAACCCTAACCCTAACCCCTAACCCCTAACCCTAACCCTAACCCGTACCCTAACCCTAACCCTAACCCTAACCCTAACCCTAACCCTATCCCGTACCCTAACCCTAACCCTAACCCGTACCCTAAACCTAACCCTAACCCTAACCCTAACCCTTTGCTAAACCTAACCCTAACAATAACCCTAACCCAAACCCTAACCCTTACCCTAACCCGTACCCTAACCCTAACCCTAACCCTAACCCGTACCCTAACCCTAACCCTAACCCTAACCCTAATCCGTACCCTAACCCTAACCCTAACCCTTTCCTAACCCTAACCCAAACCCTAACCCAAAACCTAAATCGTACCCTAACCCTAACCTGTACCCTAACCCTAACACTAACCCTAACCCTAACCCTAACCGTAACCCGTACGCTAACCCTAACACTAACCCTAACCCTAACCCGTACCCTAAACCTAACCCTAACCCTAACCCTAACCCTAACCGGTACCCTAATCCTAACCCTAACCCGTACCCTAACCCTAACCCGTACCCTAACCCTAACCCTAACCTTAACCCTAACCCGTACCCTAAAAATAACCCTAACTCTAACCCTAACCCTAACCCGTACGCTAACCCTAACCCTAACCCTAACCCTAACCCGTACTCTAGCACTAACCTGTTCCCTAAACCTAATCCTAACCCTAATCCTAACCCTAACCCCTAACCCTAACCCAAACCCGTACCCTAACCCTAACCCTAACCCGTACCCTAACACTAACCCGTACCCTAAACCTAATCCTAACCCTAACCCTAACCCTAACCTGTACCCTAACCCTAACACTAACCCTAACCAGTACCCTAACCCTAACACTAACCCTTACCCTAACCCTAACCCGTCTCCTAAACCTAACCCTAACTCTAACCCTAACCCTAACCCGTACGCTAATCCCTAACCCTAACCCTAACCCTAACCCGTACCCTAACCCTAACCCGTACCATAACCCTAACCCGAACCCTAACCCCTAACCCTAACCCTTACCCGTACCCTAACCCTAACCCTAACCCGTACCCTAACCCTAACCGGTACCTTAACCCTAACACGTACCCTAACCCGTACCCTAAACCTAACGCTAACCCAAACCCTAACCCTAACCCTAACCCGTACCCTAAACCTAACCCTAACCCTAACCCTAACCCTAACCCGTACCCTAACAGTTACCCTAAACCTAACCCTAACCCGTATCCTAAACCTAAACCTAACCCTAATCCTAACCCTTACCCTAACACGTACCCTAACCCTAACCCTAACCCTAACTCGTACCCTAACCCGTATTCTAACCCTAACTCTAACCCTAACCCTAACCCCTAAACCCTAACCCTAACCCTAACCCTAACCCTAACCCTAACCCGTACTTTAACACTAACACTAACCCTAACCCTAACCCTAACCCGTACCCTAATCCTAAACCTTACCCTAACCCTAACCCTAATACTTACCCTAACCCTAACCCCTAACCCTAACCCTATCCCGTACCCTAAAACTAACCCTAACCCTAACCCGTACCCTAAACCTAACCCTAACCCTAACCCGTACCCTAACACTAACCTAACCAGTACCCTAACCCTAAACCTAACCCTAACCCTAACCCGTACGCTAACCCTAACCTTAACCCTAAACCTAACCCTAACCCGTACCCTAACCCTAACCCGTACCCTAACCCTAACACTAACCCTAATCCTAACCCTTACCCTAACCCCTTACCCTAACCCTAACCCGTACCATTCCCCTAACCCTAACCCGTACACTAACCCTAACCCGTACCCTAAACCTAATCCTAACGCTAACCCTAACCCTTACCTGTACCCTAACCCTATCCCGTACCCTAAGCCTAACCCTAACGCTAACCCCTAACCCTAAACCTAACCCGTACCCTAACCCTAACCCTAACGCGTACCCTAACCCTAACCGGTACCTTAACCCTAACACGTACCCTAACCCGTACCCTAACCCTAACCCTAACCTTAACCCTAACCCTACCCTAACCCGTACCCTAAACCTAAAGCTAACCCTAACCCTAACCCTAACCCGTACCCTAACCCTTACCCTAAACCTAACCCTAACCCGTACCCTAACACTAATCCTAACCCTAACCCTAACCCTTACCATAACCCGTACCCTAACCCTAACATTAACCAACCCTAACCCTAACCCTAACCATAACCCTTTCCTAAACCTAACACTAACCCTAAACCTAACCCTACCCCGTACCCTAACCCTAACCCGTACCCTAACCCTAACCCTAAACCTAACCCTAACCCTAACCCTATCACATACCCTAACCCTAACCCGTACCCTAATACTAACCCTAACCCTAACCCTAACCCCTAACCCTAACCCTAACCCGTACCCTAACCCTAACCCGTACCCTAACCCTAACCCTAATCCTAACCCTAACCCTAACCCGTACCCTAACCCTTACCCGTACACTAACCCTGACACGTACCCTAAACCTAACCCGTACCAAAACCCTAACACATACCCTAAACCGTACCCTAACCCATACCCTAATCCTAACCCGTACCCTAACCCGTATCTTAACCCTAAACCTAACCCTAACCGTAACCCATACCCTAAACCAAACCCTAACCCTAACCCTAACCCGTACCCGTACCCTTACCCTTAACCTAAACTTAACCCTAACACGTATCCTAACCTAAATCCTAACCCTAATCCTAACCCTAAACCTAACCCGTACCCTAACCCTAAACCTAACCCTAAATCGTACCCTAACCCGTACCCTAAACCTAACCCTAACCCTCACCCTAACCCCTAACCCCTAACCCTAAACATAACCCTAAACCTAACCCGTGTTTTAACACTAACACTAACCCTAACCCTAACCCTAAGCAGTACCCTAAACCTAACCCTAACCCTAACCCGTACCCTAACCCTAATCCCTAACCCTAACCCTAAACCGTACCCTAAACCTAACCCTAACCCTAACCCGTACCCTAACCCTAACCCTAACACTAACCCTAACCCTAACCCTAAACCTAACCCTAACCCTAACCCGTACCCTAAACCTAACCCTAACCTTAACCCTAACCCTAAACCTAACCAGTACCCTAACCCGTACCCTAACCCGTACCCTAACCCTAACCCCTACCCTAACCCTAACCCTAACCCTAACCCGTACCCTAACCCTAACCCTAACCCTAACCCGTACCCTAACCCGTAGCCTAACCCTAACCCGTACCCTAACCCGTACCCTAACCCGTACCCTAACCCTAACCCTAACCCTAACCCTAACCCGTACCTTAACCCTTACCCTAACCCTAACCCTAACCCGTACCCTAAACTTAACCCTAACCCTAACCCTAACCCTAACCCTAACCCGTACCGTAACCCTAACCCTAACCCGTACCCTAAACCTAACCCTAACCCTAACCCTAACCCTAACCCTTTCCTAAACCTAACCCTAACACTAACCCTAACCCGTACCCTAACCCTAACCCGTACCCTAACGCTAACCCTAACCCTAACCCGTACGCTAACCCTAACACTAACCCGAACCCTAACCCGTACACTAACCCTAACGCTAACCCTAACCCTAACCCTAACCCGTACCCTAAACCTAACCCTAACCTGTAACCTAACCCTAACCCGTACCCTAACCCTAACCCTAACACTAACCCGTACCCTAAACCTAACCCTAAACCTAACCCTAAACCTAATCCGTACCCTAACCCTCACCCTAACCCTAAACCGTACCCTAACCCTAACCCTAACCCGAACCCGTACCCTAACCCGTACCCTAACCCGTACCCTAACCCTAACCCTAACCTGTATCCTAACCCTTACCCTAACACTAACCCTAAACATAACCCGTACCCTAACCCTAACCGGTACCTTAACCCTAACACGTACCCTAACCCGTACCCTAAACCTAACCCTAACTCAAACCCTAACCCTAACCCTAACCCGTACCCTAAACCTAATCCTAACCCTAACCCTAACCCTAACCCGTACCCTAACAGTTACCCTAAACCTAACCCTAATCCGTACCCTAAACCTAAACCTAACCCTAATCCTAACCTGTACCCTAACACTAACACTAACCCTAACCCGTACCCTAACCCTAACCCTAACCCTAACCCTAACCCGTACCCTAAACCTAACCCTACCTCTAACCCTAACCCTAACCCGTACGCTAACCCTAACCCTAACCCTAACCCGTACCCTAACCCGTACCCTAACCCTAAACGGTACCCTAACCCTAACCCTAACACTAACCCCTAACCCTAACCCGTACCCTAACCCTAACCCTAACCCGTACCCTAACCCTAACCGGTACCCTAACCCTAACACGTACCCTAACCCGTACCCTAAACCTAACCCTAATCCTAACCCTAACCCTAACCCGTACCCTAAACCTAACCCTAACCCTAACCCTAACCCTAACCCGTACCCTAACACTTACCCTAAACCTAACCCTAACCCGTACCTTAACAATAATTATAACCCTAATCCTAACCCCTACCCTAACCCGTACCCTAACGCTAACCATAACGCTAACTCGTACCCTAACCCGTACCCTAACCCTAACCCTAACCCTAACCCCTAACCCCTAAACCTAACCCTAACCCTAACCCTAACCCTAACCCTAACCCTAACCCGTACCCTAACCATAACCCAACCCTAACCCTAACCCTAACCCTAATCCTAACCCTAACCCCTAACCCTAACCCTAACCCGTACCCTAATCCTAACCCTAACCCGTACCCTAACCGTAACACGTACCCTAAACCTAATTCTAACCCTAACCCTAAACCTAACCTGTACCCTAACCCTAACACTAACCCAAACCCGTACCATAACCCTAACCCTAACCCTAACCGTAACCCTAACCCTAACCCGTACCCTAAACCTAACCCTAACTCTAACCCTAACCCTAACCCGTACGCTAACCCTAACCCTAACCCTAAACCTAACCCTAACCCGTACCCTAACCCTAACCCGTACCCTAACCCTAACCCTAACCCTAACCCCTAACCCTAACCCTAACACGTACCCTAACCCTAACCCTAACACGTACCCTAACCCTAACCGGTACCCTAACCCTAACACGTACTCTAACCCGTCCCCTAAACCAAACCCTAACCCTAACCCTAACCCTAACCCTAACCCTAACCCGTACCCTAAACCTAACCCTAACCCTAACCCTAACCCTAACGCGTACCCTAACACTTACCCTAAACCTAACCCTAACCCGTACCCTAACCCTAATCCTAACCCTAACCCTAACTCGTACCCTAACCCGTACCGTAACCCTAACCCTAACCCTAACCCCTAAACCCTAACCCTAACCCTAAACCTAACCCTAACCCGTACTTTAACACTAACACTAACCCTAACCCCAACCCTAACCCGTACCCTAAACCTAAACCTTACCCTAACCCTAACCCTAACCCTTACCCTAACCCTAACCCCTAACCCTAACCCTAACCCGTACCCTAAACCTAACCCTAACACTAACCCGTACCCTAAACCTAACCCTAACCCTAACCCGTACCCTAACACTAACCCTGACCAGTACCCTAACCCTAAACCTAACCCTAACCCTAACCCGTACGCTAACCCTAACCTTAATCCTAACCCTAACACTAACCCGTACCCTAACCCTAACCCGTACCCTAACCCTAAACCTAACCCTAATCCAAACCCTAACCCTAACCCCTAACCCTAACCCTAACTCGTACCCTTCCCCTAACCCTAAACCGTACCCTAACCCTAACCCGTACCCTAAACCTAATCCTAACCCTAACCCTAACCCTAACCTGTACCCTAACCCTAACCCGTACCCTAAGCCTAACCCTAATGCTAACCCCTAACACTAAACCTAACCCGTAACCTAACCCTAACCCTAACCCGTACCCTAACCCTAACCGGTACCTTAACCCTAACACGTATCCTAACCCGTACCCTAACCCTAACCCTAAACTTAACCCTAACCCTACCCTAACCCGTACCCTAAACCTAAACCTAACCCTAACCCTAACCCTAACCCGTACCCTAACCCTTACAATAAACCTAACCCTAACCCGTACCCTAACCCTAATCCTAACCCTAACCCTAACCCTTACCCTAACCCGTACCCTAACCCTAACCTTAACCAACCCTAACCATAACCCTAACCCTAACCCTAACCCTTTCCTAACCCTAACCCTAACCCTAACCCTAAACCGTACCCTAACCCTAACCCTAAACCTAACCCTAACCCTACCCCGTACGCTATCCCTAACTCTAAACCTAACCCTAAAACTAACCCTAACACGTACCCTAACCCTAATCCGTACCCTAATCCTAACCCTAACCCTAACCCTAACCCCTAACCATAACCCTAAGCCGTACCCTAACCCTAACCCCAACCTGTACCCTAACCCTAACCCGTACCCTAACCCTAACCCTAACCCTAACCCTAAACCTAACCCGTACCCTAACCCTTACCTGTACCCTAACCCTGACCCGTACCCTAACCCTAACCCGTACCCTAACCCTAACACATACCCTAACCCGTACCCTAACCCGTACCCTAATCCTAACCCGTACCCTAACCCGTACCTTAACCCTAACCCTAACCCTAACCCTAACCCGTACCCTAAACCAAAACCTAAACCTAACCCTAACCCTAACCATAACACGTACCCTTACCCTTAACCTAAACTTAACCCTAACCCGTACCCTAACCCTAATCCTAACCCTAATCCTAACCCTACCCCTAACCCGTACCCTAACCCTAACCCTAACCCTAACTCGTAGCCTAACCCGTACCCTAACCCTAACCCTAACCCGTACCCTAACCCTAACGCTAACCAGTACCCTAACCCTAACCCTAACCCGTACCCTAACCCTAACCCATACCCTAACCCTAACCAGTACCCTAACCCGTACCCTAACGCTAACCCGTACCCTAACCCTAACCCTAACCCTAACCCAACCCTAACCCTAACCCGTACCCTAACCCTAACCCTAACCCGTATCCTAACATGTACCCTAACCCTAACCCGTACCTTAACCCTAACCCTAACCCTAACACTAACCCTAACCCTAACCCTAACCCGTACCCTAACCCTATCCCTAACCCTTTCCTAAACCTAACCCTAAACCTAACCCTAACCCTAACCCATACCCTAACCCTAACCCGTACCCTAACACGTACCCTAAACCTAACCCTAACCCTAACCCTAACCCGTACCCTAACCCTAACCCTAACCCTAACACTAACCCATACCCTAACCCTAACCCGTACCCTAACCCGTACCCTAACCCTAACCCTAACCCTAACCCCTAACCCCTAACCCTAACCCTAACCCTAACCCGTACCCTAACCCTAACCCTAACCCTAACCCTAACCCTAACCCTATCCCGTACCCTAACCCTAACCCTAACCCGTACCCTAACCCTAACCCTAACCCTAACCCTAACCCTTTGCTAAACCTAACCCTAACAATAACCCTAACCCAAACCCTAACCCTTACCCTAACCCGTACCCTAACCCTAACCCTAACCCTAACCCGTACCCTAACCCTTACCCTAACCCTAACCCTAATCCGTACCCTAACCCTAACCCTAACCCTAACCCTTTCCTAACCCTAACCCTAACCCTAACCCAAAACCTAAATCGTACCCTAACCCTAACCTGTACCCTAACCCTAACACTAACCCTAACCCTAACCCTAACCGTAACCCGTACGCTAACCCTAACACTAACCCTAACCCTAACCCGTACCCTAAACCTAACCCTAACCCTAACCCTAACGCTAACCGGTACCCTAATCCTAACCCTAACCCGTACCCTAACCCTAACCCGTACCCTAACCCTAACCCTAACCTTAACCCTAACCCGTACCCTAAAAATAACCCTAAATCTAACCCTAACCCTAACCCGTACACTAACCCTAACCCTAACCCTAACCCTAACCCGTACCCTAGCACTAACCTGTACCCTAAACCTAATCCTAACCCTAATCCTAACCCTAACCCCTAAACCTAACCCAAACCCGTACCCTAACCCTAACCCTAACCCGTACCCTAACCCTAACCCGTACCCTAAACCTAATCCTAACCCTAACCCTAACCCTAACCTGTACCCTAACCCTAACACTAACCCTAACCAGTACCCTAACCCTAACACTAACCCGTACCCCTAACCCTAACCCGTCTCCTAAACCTAACCCTAACTCTAACCCTAACCCTAACCCGTACGCTAACCCTAACCCTAACCCTAACCCTAACCCTAACCCGTACCCTAACCCTAACGCGTACCATAACCCTAACCCTAACCCTAACCCCTAACCCTAACCCTTACCCGTACCCTAACCCTAACCCTAACCCGTACCCTAACCCTAACCGGTACCTTAACCCTAACACGTACCCTAACCCGTACCCTAAACCTAACGCTAACCCAAACCCTAACCCTAACCCTAACCCGTACCCTAAACCTAACCCTAACCCTAACCCTAACCCTAACCCTAACCCGTACCCTAACAGTTACCCTAAACCTAACCCTAACCCGTATCCTAAACCTAAACCTAACCCTAATCCTAACCCTTACCCTAACACGTACCCTAACCCTAACCCTAACCCTAACTCGTACCCTAACCCGTATTCTAACCCTAACTCTAACCCTAACCCTAACCCTAACCCCTAAACCCTAACCCTAACCCTAACCCTAACCCTAACCCTAACCCGTACTTTAACACTAACACTAACCCTAACCCTAACCCTAACCCGTACCCTAATCCTAAACCTTACCCTAACCCTAACCCTAATACTTACCCTAACCCTAACCCCTAACCCTAACCCTATCCCGTACCCTAAAACTAACCCTAGCCCTAACCCGTACCCTAAACCTAACCCTAACCCTAACCCGTACCCTAACACTAACCTAACCAGTACCCTAACCCTAAACCTAACCCTAACCCTAACCCGTACGCTAACCCTAACCTTAACCCTAAACCTAACCCTAACCCGTACCCTAACCCTAACCCGTACCCTAAACCTAACACTAACCCTAATCCTAACCCTTACCCTAACCCCTAACCCTAACCCTAACCCGTACCATTCCCCTAACCCTAACCCGTACACTAACCCTAAACCGTACCCTAAACCTAACCCTAACCCTAACCCGTACCCTAACCCTAACCCTAACACTAACCCTAACCCTAACCCTAAACCTAACCCTAACCCTAACCCGTACCCTAAACCTAACCCTAACCCTAACCCTAAACCTAACCCTAACCCTAACCCGTACTCTAACCCTAACCCGTACCCTAACCGTAACCCGTACCCTAACCCGTACCCTAACCCGTACCCTAACCCTAAAACGAAACCTAACCCGTACCCTAACCCTAACCCGTACCCTAACCCTAACCCGTACCCTAACCCTAACCCTAACCCTAACCCTAACCCGTACCTTAACCCTTACCCTAACCCTAACCCTAACCCGTACCCTAAACTTAACCCTAACCCTAACCCTAACCCTAACCCGTACCGTAACCCTAACCCTAACCCGTACCCTAACCCTAACCCTAACCCTAACCCTAACCCTTTCCAAACCCTAACCCTAACACTAACCCTAACCCGTACCCTATCCCTAACCCGTACCCTAACGCTAACCCTAACCCTAACCCGTACGCTAACCCTAACACTAACCCTAACCCTAACCCGTACACTAACCCTAACCCTAACCCTAACCCTAACCCTAACCTGTACCCTAAACCTAACCCTAACCTGTAACCTAACCCTAACCCGTACCC
Source organism: Urocyon cinereoargenteus (assembly GCA_032313775.1). NCBI lineage: Eukaryota > Metazoa > Chordata > Mammalia > Carnivora > Canidae > Urocyon > Urocyon cinereoargenteus. The sequence goes on along the minus strand of JAVLSZ010000132.1, from coordinate 207,956 downwards.
TAACCCTAAACCTAACACTAACCCGTACCCTAAACCTAACCCTAACCCTAACCCTAACCCTAATCCGTACCCTAACCCTCATCCTAACCCTAACCCGTACCCTAAACCTAACCCTAACCCTAACCCGTACCCTAACCCGTACCCTAACCCGTACCCTAACCCGTACCCTAACCCTAACCTTAACCTGTATCCTAACCCTTACCCTAACACTAACCCTAAACCTAACCCGTACCCTAACCCTAACCTTAACCCGTACCCTAACCCTAACCCTAACCCTAACCCTTTCCTAACCCTAACCCTAACCCTATACCTAACCCTAACCCTAACCCGTACCCTAAAACTAACCCGTACCCTAACCCTAACCCTAACCCTAAACCTAACCCTAACCCTAACCCGTACGCTAACCCTAACCCTAACCCGTACCCTAACCCTAACCCGTACGGTAACACTAACCCTAACCCTAATCCTAACCCTAACCCCTAACCCTAACACTAACCCGTACCCTAACCCTACCCTAACCCGTACCCTAAACCTAACCCGTACCCTAACCTGTACCCTAACCCTAACATGTACCTTAACACTAACCCTAACCCTAAACCCTAACCCTAACCCTAACCCGTACCCTAACCCTAACCCTAACCCGTACCCTAACCCTAACCCTAACCCGTACCCTAACACGTACTCTAACCCTAACCCGTACCTTAACCCTAACCCTAACCCTAGCCCGTACCCTAATCCGTACCCTAACCCTAACCCTAACCCTTGCATAAACCTAACACTAAACCTAACCCTAACCCTAAACTGTACCCTAACCCTAACCCGTACCCTAACCCGTACCCTAACCCTAACCCTAACCCTAACCCGTAGCCTATCCCTAACCCTAACCCTAACACTAACACGTACACTAACCCTAACCCGTACCCTAACCCATACCCTAACACAAACCCTAACCCTAACCCCTAACCCCTAACCCTAAACCTAACCCGTACCCTAAACCTAAACTTAACCCTAACCCTAACCCTAACCCGTACCCTAACCCTAACCCTAACCCGTAACCTAAACCTAACCCTAACCCTAACCCTAACCCTTTGCTAACCCGTACCCTAACCCTAACCCTAACCCTAACCCGTACCCTAACCCTAACCCTAACGCGTACCCTAAACCTAACCCTAACCCTAACCCGTACACTAACCCTAACCCTAACCCTAACCCTAATCCTAACCCTTTCCTAAACCTAACCCTAACGCTAACCCTAACCCTAAATCGTACCCTAACCCTAAACTGTACCCTAACCCTAACCCTAACCCTAACCCTAAACCGTACGCTAACCCTAACACTAACCCTAACCCTAACCCTAACCCGTAACCTAACACTAACCCTAACCCTAACCCTAACCCGTACCCTAACCCTAAACCTAACCCTAACCCGTACCCTAACCCGAACCCGTACCCTAACCCTAACTCTAACCTTAACCCTAACTCTAACCCTAACCCGTACCCTAAACCTAACCCTAACTCTAACCCTAAACCTAACCCGTACGCTAACCCTAACCCTAACCCTAATCCTAACCCGTACCCTAACCCTAACCCGTACCCTAACCCTAACCCTAATCCTAACCCTAACCCCTAACCCTAACCCTAACCCGTACCCTAAACCTAACACTAACACGTACCCTAACACTAACCCGTACCCTAAACCTAATCCTAACCCTAACCCTAACCCTAACCCTAACCTGTACCCTAACACTAACACTAACCCTAACCCGTACCCTAACCCTAACCCTAACCCTAACCCTAACCCGTACCCTAAACCTAACCCTACCTCTAACCCTAACCCTAACCCGTACGCTAACCCTAACCCTAACCCTAACCCGTACCCTAACCCTAAACGGTACCCTAACCCTAACCCTAACCCTAACCCCTAACCCTAACCCGTACCCTAACCCTAACCCTAACCCGTACCCTAACCCTAACCGGTACCCTAACCCTAACACGTACCCTAACCCGTACCCTAAACCTAACCCTAATCCTAACCCTAACCCTAACCCGTACCCTAAACCTAACCCTAACCCTAACCCTAACCCTAACCCGTACCCTAACACTTACCCTAAACCTAACCCTAACCCGTACCTTAACAATAATCCTAACCCTAATCCTAACCCCTACCCTAACCCGTACCCTAACGCTAACCATAAGGCTAACTCGTACCCTAACCCGTACCCTAACCCTAACCATAACCCTAACCCCTAACCCCTAACCCTAACCCTAACCCTAACCCTAACCCTAACCCGTACCCTAACCATAACCCAACCCTAACCCTAACCCTAACCCTAATCCTAACCCTAACCCCTAACCCTAACCCTAACCCGTACCCTAATCCTAACCCTAACCCGTACCCTAACCGTAACACGTACCCTAAACCTAATTCTAACCCTAACCCTAAACCTAACCTGTACCCTAACCCTAACACTAACCCAAACCCGTACCATAACCCTAACCCTAACCCTAACCGTAACCCTAACCCTAACCCGTACCCTAAACCTAACCCTAACTCTAACCCTAACCCTATCCCGTACGCTAACCCTAACCCTAACCCTAAACCTAACCCTAACCCGTACCCTAACCCTAACCCGTACGCTAACCCTAACATTAATCCTAACCCTAACACTAACCCGTACCCTAACCCTAACCCGTACCCTAACCCTAAACCTAACCCTAATCCAAACCCTAACCCTAACCCCTAACCCTAACCCTAACTCGTACCCTTCCCCTAACCCTAAACCGTACCCTAACCCTAACCCGTACCCTAAACCTAATCCTAACCCTAACCCTAACCCTAACCTGTACCCTAACCCTAACCCGTACCCTAAGCCTAACCCTAATGCTAACCCCTAACACTAAACCTAACCCGTAACCTAACCCTAACCCTAACCCGTACCCTAACCCTAACCGGTACCTTAACCCTAACACGTATCCTAACCCGTACCCTAACCCTAACCCTAAACTTAACCCTAACCCTACCCTAACCCGTACCCTAAACCTAAACCTAACCCTAACCCTAACCCTAACCCGTACCCTAACCCTTACCCTAAACCTAACCCTAACCCGTACCCTAACCCTAATCCTAACCCTAACCCTAACCCTTACCCTAACCCGTACCCTAACCCTAACCTTAACCAACCCTAACCATAACCCTAACCCTAACCCTAACCCTTTCCTAACCCTAACCCTAACCCTAACCCTAAACCGTACCCTAAACCTAACCCTAAACCTAACCCTAACCCTACCCCGTACGCTATCCCTAACTCTAAACCTAACCCTAAAACTAACCCTAACACGTACCCTAACCCTAATCCGTACCCTAATCCTAACACTAACCCTAACCCTAACCCCTAACCATAACCCTAAGCCGTACCCTAACCCTAACCCCAACCTGTACCCTAACCCTAACCCGTACCCTAACCCTAACCCTAACCCTAACCCTAAACCTAACCCGTACCCTAACCCTTACCTGTACCCTAACACTGACCCGTACCCTAACCCTAACCCGTACCCTAACCCTAACACATACCCTAACCCGTACCCTAACCCGTACCCTAATCCTAACCCGTACCCTAACCCGTACCTTAACCCTAACCCTAACCCTAACCCTAACCCGTACCCTAAACCAAACCCTAACCCTAACCCTAACCCTAACCCTAACACGTACCCTTACCCTTAACCTAAACTTAACCCTAACCCGTACCCTAACCCTAATCCTAACCCTAATCCTAACCCTACCCCTAACCCGTACCCTAACCCTAACCCTAACCCTAACTCGTAGCCTAACCCGTACCCTAACCCTAACCCTAACCCGTACCCTAACCCTAACGCTAACCAGTACCCTAACCCTAACCCTAACCCGTACCCTAACCCTAACCCATACCCTAACCCTAACCAGTACCCTAACCCGTACCCTAACGCTAACCCGTACCCTAACCCTAACCCTAACCCTAACCCAACCCTAACCCTAACCCGTACCCTAACCCTAACCCTAACCCGTATCCTAACATGTACCCTAACCCTAACCCGTACCTTAACCCTAACTCTAACCCTAATCCTAACCCTAACCCTAACCCGTACCCTAACCCGTACCCTAACCCTTACCTAAACCTAACCCTAAACCTAACCCTAACCCTAAACCGTACCCTAACCCTAACCCGTACCCTAACACGTACCCTAAACCTAACCCTAACCCTAACCCTAACCCGTACACTAACCCTAACCCTAACCCTAACACTAACCCATACCCTAACCCTAACCCGTACCCTAACCCGTACCCTAACCCTAACCCTAACCCTAACCCCTAACCCCTAACCCTAACCCTAACCCTAACCCGTACCCTAACCCTAACCCTAACCCTAACCCTAACCCTATCCCGTACCCTAACCCTAACCCTAACCCGTACCCTAACACTAACCCTAACCCTAACCCTAACCCTTTGCTAAACCTAACCCTAACAATAACCCTAACCCAAACCCTAACCCTTACCCTAACCCGTACCCTAACCCTAACCCTAACCCTAACCCGTACCCTAACCCTAACCCTAACCCTAACCCTAATCCGTACCCTAACCCTAACCCTAACCCTAACCCTTTCCTAACCCTAACCCTAACCCTAACCCGTACCCTAAACCTAAACCTAACCCTAACCCTAACCCTAACCGGTACCCTAATCCTAACCCTAACCCATACCCTAACCCTAACCCGTACCCTAACCCTAACCCTAAACTTAACCCTAACCCGTACCCTAAAAATAACCCTAACTCTAACCCTAACCCTAACCCGTACGCTAACCCTAACCCTAACCCTAACCCTAACCCGTACCCTAGCACTAACCTGTACCCTAAACCTAATCCTAACCCTAATCCTAACCCTAACCCCTAACCCTAACCCAAACCCGTACCCTAACCCTAACCCTAACCCGTACCCTAACCCTAACCCGTACCCTAAACCTAATCCTAACCCTAACCCTAACCCTAACCTGTACCCTAACCCTAACACTAACCCTAACCAGTACCCTAACCCTAACACTAACCCGTACCCTAACCCTAACCCGTCCCCTAAACCTAACCCTAACTCTAACCCTAACCCTAACCCGTACGCTAACCCTAACCCTAACCCTAACCCTAACCCTAACCCGTACCCTAACCCTAACCCGTACCATAACCCTAACCCGAACCCTAACCCCTAACCCTAACCCTTACCCGTACCCTAACCCTAACCCTAACCCGTACCCTAACCCTAACCGGTACCTTAACCCTAACACGTACCCTAACCCGTACCCTAAACCTAACGCTAACCCAAACCCTAACCCTAACCCTAACCCGTACCCTAAACCTAACCCTAACCCTAACCCTAACCCTAACCCGTACCCTAACAGTTACCCTAAACCTAACCCTAACCCGTATCCTAAACCTAAACCTAACCCTAATCCTAACCCTTACCCTAACACGTACCCTAACCCTAACCCTAACCCTAACTCGTACCCTAAACCGTATTCTAACCCTAACTCTAACCCTAACCCTAACCCTAACCCCTAAACCCTAACCCTAACCCTAACCCTAACCCTAACCCGTATTTTAACACTAACACTAACCCTAACCCTAACCCTAACCCGTACCCTAATCCTAAACCTTACCCTAACCCTAACCCTAATACTTACCCTAACCCTAACCCCTAACCCTAACCCTATCCCGTACCCTAAAACTAACCCTAACCCTAACCCGTACCCTAAACCTAACCCTAACCCTAACCCGTACCCTAACACTAACCTAACCAGTACCCTAACCCTAAACCTAACCCTAACCCTAACCCGTACGCTAACCCTAACCTTAACCCTAAACCTAACCCTAACCCGTACCCTAACCCTAACCCGTACCCTAACCCTAACACTAACCCTAATCCTAACCCTTACCCTAACCCCTAACCCTAACCCTAACCCGTACCATTCCCCTAACCCTAACCCGTACACTAACCCTAACCCGTACCCTAAACCTAATCCTAACGCTAACCCTAACCCTTACCTGTACCCTAACCCTATCCCGTACCCTAAGCCTAACCCTAACGCTAACCCCTAACCCTAAACCTAACCCGTACCCTAACCCTAACCCTAACGCGTACCCTAACCCTAACCGGTACCTTAACCCTAACACGTACCCTAACCCGTACCCTAACCCTAACCCTAACCTTAACCCTAACCCTACCCTAACCCGTACCCTAAACCTAAAGCTAACCCTAACCCTAACCCTAACCCGTACCCTAACCCTTACCCTAAACCTAACCCTAACCCGTACCCTAACACTAATCCTAACCCTAACCCTAACCCTTACCATAACCCGTACCCTAACCCTAACCTTAACCAACCCTAACCCTAACCCTAACCATAACCCTTTCCTAAACCTAACACTAACCCTAAACCTAACCCTACCCCGTACCCTAACCCTACCCCGTACCCTAACCCTAACCCTAAACCTAACCCTAACCCTAACCCTATCACATACCCTAACCCTAACCCGTACCCTAATACTAACCCTAACCCTAACCCTAACCCCTAACCCTAACCCTAACCCGTACCCTAACCCTAACCCTAACCTGTACCCTAACCCTAACCCGTACCCTAACCCTAACCCTAATCCTAACCCTAACCCTAACCCGTACCCTAACCCTTACCCGTACACTAACCCTGACCCGTACCCTAAACCTAACCCGTACCAAAACCCTAACACATACCCTAAACCGTACCCTAACCCATACCCTAATCCTAACCCGTACCCTAACCCGTATCTTAACCCTAAACCTAACCCTAACCGTAACCCATACCCTAAACCAAACCCTAACCCTAACCCTAACCCGTACCCGTACCCTTACCCTTAACCTAAACTTAACCCTAACACGTACCCTAGCCTAAATCCTAACCCTCACCCTAACCCCTAACCCCTAACCCTAAACATAATCCTAAACCTAACCCGTGTTTTAACACTAACACTAACCCTAACCCTAACCCTAAGCAGTACCCTAAACCTAACCCTAAACCTAACCCGTACCCTAACCCTAATACCTAACCCTAACCCTAAACCGTACCCTAAACCTAACCCTAACCCTAACCCGTACCCTAACCCTAACCCTAACACTAACCCTAACCCTAACCCTAAACCTAACCCTAACCCTAACCCGTACCCTAAACCTAACCCTAACCTTAACCCTAACCCTAAACCTAACCAGTACCCTAACCCGTACCCTAACCCGTACCCTAACCCTAACCCGTACCCTAACCCTAACCCTAACCCTAACCCGTACCCTAACCCTAACCCTAACCCTAACCCGTACCCTAACCCGTAGCCTAACCCTAACCCGTACCCTAACCCGTACCCTAACCCTAACCCGTACCTTAACCCTTACCCTAACCCTAACCCTAACCCGTACCCTAAACTTAACCCTAACCCTAACCCTAACCCTAACCCTAACCCGTACCGTAACCCTAACCCTAACCCGTACCCTAAACCTAACCCTAACCCTAACCCTAACCCTAACCCTTTCCTAAACCTAACCCTAACACTAACCCTAACCCGTACCCTAACCCTAACCCGTACCCTAACGCTAACCCTAACCCTAACCCGTACGCTAACCCTAACACTAACCCGAACCCTAACCCGTACACTAACCCTAAACCTAACCCTAACCCTAACCCTAACCCTAACCCGTACCCTAAACCTAACCCTAACCTGTAACCTAACCCTAACCCGTACCCTAACCCTAACCCTAACACTAACCCGTACCCTAAACCTAACCCTAAACCTAACCCTAAACCTAATCCGTACCCTAACCCTCACCCTAACCCTAAACCGTACCCTAACCCTAACCCTAACCCTAACCCGTACCCTAACCCGTACCCTAACCCGTACCCTAACCCTAACCCTAACCTGTATCCTAACCCTTACCCAAAACTAACCCTAAACCTAACCCGTACCCTAACCCTAACCGGTACCTTAACCCTAACACGTACCCTAACCCGTACCCTAAACCTAACCCTAACACAAACCCTAACCCTAACCCTAACCCGTACCCTAAACCTAACCCTAACCCTAAACCTAACCCTAACCCGTACCCTAACAGTTACCCTAAACCTAACCCTAATCCGTACCCTAAACCTAAACCTAACCCTAATCCTAACCCTTACCCTAACCCGTACCCTCACACTAACCCTAACCCTAACTCGTACCCTAACCCGTATTCTAACCCTAACTCTAACCCTAACCCTAACCCTAACCCCTAAACCCTAACCCTAACCCTAACCCTAACCCTAACCCTAACCCTAACCCGTACTTTAACTCTAACACTAACCCTAACCCTAACCCTAACCCGTACCCTAATCCTAAACCTTACCCTAACCCTAACCCTAATACTTACCCTAACCCTAACCCCTAACCCTAACCCTATCCCGTACCCTAAACCTAACCCGTACCCTAATCCTTACCCTAAACCTAACCCTAACCCGTACCCTAACCCTAATCCTAACCCTAACCCTAACCCTTACCATAACCCGTACCCTAACCCTAACCTTAACCAAACCTAACCCTAACCCTAACCCTAACCCTTTCCTAACCCTAACACTAACCCTAAACCTAACCCTACCCCGTACCCTAACCCTAACCCGTACCCTAACCCTAACCCTAACCTAACCCTAACCCTAACACATACCCTAACCCTAACCCGTACCGTAATACTAACCCTAACCCTAACCCTAACCCCTAACCCTAACCCTAACCCGTACCCTAACCCTAACCCTAACCTGTACCCTAACCCTAACCCTAACCCTAACCCGTACCCTAACCCTAACCCTAACCCTAACCCGTACCCTAACCCTTACCCGTACACTAACCCTGACCCGTACCCTAAACCTAACCCGTACCAAAACCCTAACACATACCCTAAACCGTTCCCTAACCCATACCCTAATCCTAACCCGTACCCTAACCCGTATCTTAACCCTAAACCTAACCCTAACCGTAACCCATACCCTAAACCAAACCCTAACCCTAACCCTAACCCTAACCCGTACCCTTACCCTTAACCTAAACTTAACCCTAACACGTACCCTAACCTAAATCCTAACCCTAATCCTAACCCTAACCCTAACCCGTACCCTAACCCTAACCCTAACCCTAACTCGTACCCTAACCCGTACCCTAAACCTAACCCTAACACAACCCTAAACCCTAACCCCTAACCCTAACCATAACCCTAATCCTAACCCGTGTTTTAACACTAACACTAACCCTAACCCTAACCCTAAGCAGTACCATAAACCTAACCATAACCCTAACCCGTACCCTAACCCTAATACCTAACCCTAACCCTAAACCGTACCCTAAACCTAACCCTAACCCTAACCCGTAACCTAACCCTAACCCTAACACTAACCCTAACCCTAACCCTAAACCTAACCCTAACCTTAACCCGTACCCTAAACCTAACCCTAACCCTAACCCTAAACCTAACCCTAACCCTAACCCGTACTCTAACCCTAACCCGTACCCTAACCGTAACCCGTACCCTAACCCGTACCCTAACCCGTACCCTAACCCTAACCCGTACCCTAACCCTAACCCTAACCCTAACCCTAACCCTAACCCGTACCTTAACACTTACCCTAACCCTAACCCTAACCCGTACCCTAAACTTAACCCTAACTCTAACCCTAACCCTAACCCTAACCCGTACCGTAACCCTAACCCTAACCCGTACCCTAAACCTAATCCTAACCCTAACCCTAACCCTAACCCTTTCCAAACCCTAACCCTAACACTAACCCTAACCCGTACCCTATCCCTAACCCGTACCCTAACGCTAACCCTAACCCTAACCCGTACGCTAACCCTAACACTAACCCTAACCCTAACCCGTACACTAACCCTAACCCTAACCCTAACCCTAACCCTAACCCGTACCCTAAACCTAACCCTAACCTGTAACCTAACCCTAACCCGTACCCTAACCCTAAACCTAACACTAACCCGTACCCTAAACCTAACCCTAACCCTAACCCTAACCCTAATCCGTACCCTAACCCTCACCCTAACCCTAACCCGTACCCTAAACCTAACCCTAACCCTAACCCGTACCCTAACCCGTACCCTAACCCGTACCCTAACCCGTACCCTAACCCTAACCCTAACCTGTATCCTAACCTTTACCCTAACACTAACCCTAAACCTAACCCGTACCCTAACCCTAACCTTAACCCGTACCCTAACCCTAACCCTAACCCTAACCCTTTCCTAACCCTAACCCTAACCCTATACCTAACCCTAACCCTAACCCGTACCCTAAAACTAACCCGTACCCTAACCCTAACCCTAACCCTAAACCTAACCCTAACCCTAACCTGTACGCTAACCCTAACCCTAACCCGTACCCTAACCCTAACCCGTACGGTAACACTAACCCTAACCCTAATCCTAACCCTAACCCCTAACCCTAACACTAACCCGTACCCTAACCCTACCCTAACCCGTACCCTAACCCTAACCCGTACCCTAACCTGTACCCTAACCCTAACACGTACCTTAACACTAACCCTAACCCTAAACCCTAACCCTAACCCTAACCCGTACCCTAACCCTAACCCTAACACGTACCCTAACCCTAACCGGTACCCTAAACCTAACACGTACCCTAACCCGTACCCTAACCCTAACCCTAACCGTAAACCGTACCCTAAACCTAAACCTAACCCTAACCCGTACCCGTACCCGTACCCTAACACTTACCCTAAACCTAACCCTAACCCGTACCCTAACCCAAAACCTAACCCTAACCCTAACCCTTACCCTAACCCGTACCCTAACCCTAACCCTAACCCTAACTCGTACCCTAACCCATACCCTAACCCTAACCCTAACCCTAACTCCTAATCCCTAAACCTAACCCTAACCCTAACCCTAACCCCTACTTTAACACTAACACTAACCCTAACCCTAAACCTAACCCGTACCCTAAACCTAACCCTAACCCAACCCGTACCCTAAACGTAACCCTAAACCTAACCCGTACCCTAACCCTAACGCTAACCAGTACCCTAACCCTAACCCTAACCCTAACCCGTACCCTAACCCGTACCCTAACCCTAACCCGTAAACTAACCATAACCCTAACCCTAACCCAACCCTAACCCTAACCCGTACCCTAACCCTAACCCTAACCCGTACCCTAACACGTACCCTAACCCTAACCCGTACCTTAACCCTAACCCTAACCCTAGCCCGTACCCTAACCCGTACCCTAACCCTAACCCTAACCCTTTCATAAACCTAACACTAAACCTAACCCTAACCCTAACCTGTACCCTAACCCTAACCCGTACCCTAACCCGTACCCTAACCCTAACCCTAACCCTAACCCGTAGCCTATCCCTAACCCTAACCCTAACACTAACACGTACACTAACCCTAACCCGTACCCTAACCCATATCCTAACACAAACCCTAACCCTAACCCCTAACCCCTAACCCTAAACCTAACCCGTACCCTAAACCTAAACTTAACCCTAACCCTAACCCTAACCCGTACCCTAACCCTAACCCTAACCCGTAACCTAAACCTAACCCTAACCCTAACCCTAACCCTTTGCTAACCCGTACCCTAACCCTAACCCTAACCCTAACCCGTACCCTAACCCTAACCCTAACGCGTACCCTAAACCTAACCCTAACCCTAACCCGTACACTAACCCTAACCCTAACCCTAACCCTAATCCTAACCCTTTCCTAAACCTAACCCTAACGCTAACCCTAACCCTAAATCGTACCCTAACCCTAAACTGTACCCTAACCCTAACCCTAACCCTAACCCTAAACCGTACGCTAACCCTAACACTAACCCTAACCCTAACCCTAACCCGTAACCTAACACTAACCCTAACCCTAACCCTAACCCGTACCCTAACCCTAAACCTAACCCTAACCCGTACCCTAACCCGAACCCGTACCCTAACCCTAACTCTAAACTTAACCCTAACTCTAACCCTAACCCGTACCCTAAACCTAACCCTAACTCTAACCCTAAACCTAACCCGTACGCTAACCCTAACCCTAACCCTAATCCTAACACGTACCCTAACCCTAACCCGTACCCTAACCCTAACCCTAATCCTAACCCTAACCCCTAACCCTAACCCTAACCCGTACCCTAAACCTAACACTAACACGTACCCTAACACTAACCCGGACCCTAAACCTAATCCTAACCCTAACCCTAACCCTAACCCTAACCTGTACCCTAACACTAACACTAACCCTAACCCGTACCCTAACCCTAACTCTAACCCTAACCCTAACCCTAACCCTAACCCGTACCCTAAACCTAACCCTACCTCTAACCCTAACCCTAACCCGTACGCTAACCCTAACCCTAACCCTAACCCGTACTCTAACCCGTACCCTAACCCTAAACGGTACCCTAACCCTAACCCTAACCCTAACCCCTAACCCTAACCCGTACCCTAACCCTAACCCTAACCCGTACCCTAACCCTAACCGGTACCCTAACCCTAACACTTACCCTAACCTGTACCCTAAACCTAACCCTAATCCTAACCCTAACCCTAACCCGTACCCTAAACCTAACCCTAACCCTAACCCTAACCCTAACCCGTACCCTAACACTTACCCTAAACCTAACCCTAACCCGTACCTTAACAATAATCCTAACCCTAATCCTAACCCCTACCCTAACCCGTACCCTAACGCTAACCATAACGCTAACTCGTACCCTAACCCGTACCCTAACCCTAACCCTAACCCTAACCCCTAACCCCTAACCCTAACCCTAACCCTAACCCTAACCCTAACCCTAACCCGTACCCTAACCATAACCCAACCCTAACCCTAACCCTAACCCTAATCCTAACCCTAACCCCTAACCCTAACCCTAACCCGTACCCTAATCCTAACCCTAACCCGTACCCTAACCGTAACACGTACCCTAAACCTAATTCTAACCCTAACCCTAAACCTAACCTGTACCCTAACCCTAACACTAACCCAAACCCGTACCATAACCCTAACCCTAACCCTAACCGTAACCCTAACCCTAACCCGTACCCTAAACCTAACCCTAACTCTAACCCTAACCTTAACCCGTACGCTAACCCTAACCCTAACCCTAAACCTAACCCTAACCCGTACCCTAACCCTAACCCGTACCCTAACCCTAACCCTAACCCTAACCCCTAACCCTAACCCTAACACGTACCCTAACCCTAACCCTAACACGTACCCTAACCCTAACCGGTACCCTAACCCTAACACGTACTCTAACCCGTCCCCTAAACCAAACCCTAACCCTAACCCTAACCCTAACCCTAACCCTAACCCGTACCCTAAACCTAACCCTAACCCTAACCCTAACCCTAACGCGTACCCTAACACTTACCCTAAACCTAACCATAACCCGTACCCTAACCCTAATCCTAACCCTAACCCTAACTCGTACCCTAACCCGTACCGTAACCCTAACCCTAACCCTAACCCCTAAACCCTAACCCTAACCCTAAACCTAACCCTAACCCGTACTTTAACACTAACACTAAACCTAACCCCAACCCTAACCCGTACCCTAAACCTAAACCTTACCCTAACCCTAACCCTAACCCTTACCCTAACCCTAACCCCTAACCCTAACCCTAACCCGTACCCTAAACCTAACCTAACACTAACCCGTACCCTAAACCTAACCCTAACCCTAACCCGTACCCTAACACTAACCCTAACCCTAACCCTAACCCGTACCCTAACCCTAACCCTAACCCTAACCCGTACCCTAACCCTAACCCTAACCCTAACCCTAATCCGTACCCTAACCCTAACCCTAACCCTAACCCTTTCCTAACCCTAACCCTAACCCTAACCCAAAACCTAAATCGTACCCCAACCCTAACCTGTACCCTAACCCTAACACTAACCCTAACCCTAACACTAACCGTAACCCGTACGCTAACCCTAACACTAACCCTAACCCTAACCCGTACCCTAAACCTAACCCTAACCCTAACCCTAACCCTAACCGGTACCCTAATCCTAACCCTAACCCGTACCCTAACCCTAACCCGTACCCTAACCCTAACCCTAACCTTAACCCTAACCCGTACCCTAAAAATAACCCTAACTCTAACCCTAACCCTAACCCGTACGCTAACCCTAACCCTAACCCTAACCCTAACCCGTACTCTAGCACTAACCTGTACCCTAAACCTAATCCTAACCCTAATCCTAACCCTAACCCCTAACCCTAACCCAAACCCGTACCCTAACCCTAACCCTAACCCGTACCCTAACCCTATCCCGTACCCTAAACCTAATCCTAACCCTAACCCTAACCCTAACCTGTACCCTAACCCTAACACTAACCCTAACCAGTACCCTAACCCTAACACTAACCCTTACCCTAACCCTAACCCGTCCCCTAAACCTAACCCTAACTCTAACCCTAACCCTAACCCGTACGCTAACCCTAACCCTAACCCTAACCCTAACCCGTACCCTAACCCTAACCCGTACCATAACCCTAACCCTAACCCTAACCCCTAACCCTAACCCTTACCCGTACCCTAACCCTAACCCTAACCCGTACCCTAACCCTAACCGGTACCTTAACCCTAACACGTACCCTAACCCGTACCCTAAACCTACCGCTAACCCAAACCCTAACCCTAACCCTAACCCGTACCCTAAACCTAACCCTAACCCTAACCCTAACCCTAACCCGTACCCTAACAGTTACCCTAAACCTAACCCTAACCCGTATCCTAAACCTAAACCTAACCCTAATCCTAACCCTTACCCTAACACGTACCCTAACCCTAACCCTAACCCTAACTCGTACCCTAACCCGTATTCTAACCCTAACTCTAACCCTAACCCTAACCCTAACCCCTAAACCCTAACCCTAACCCTAACCCTAACCCTAACCCTAACCCGTACTTTAACACTAACACTAACCCTAACCCTAACCCTAACCCGTACCCTAATCCTAAACCTTACCCTAACCCTAACCCTAATACTTACCCTAACCCTAACCCCTAACCCTAACCCTATCCCGTACCCTAAAACTAACCCTAACCCTAACCCGTACCCTAAACCTAACCCTAACCCTAACCCGTACCCTAACACTAACCTAACAGGTACCCTAACCCTAAACCTAACCCTAACCCTAACCCGTACGCTAACCCTAACCTTAACCCTAAACCTAACCCTAACCCGTACCCTAACCCTAACCCGTACCCTAACCCTAACACTAACCCTAATCCTAACCCTTACCCTAACCCCTAACCCTAACCCTAACCCGTACCATTCCCCTAACCCTAACCCGTACACTAACCCTAACCCGTACCCTAAACCTAATCCTAACGCTAACCCTAACCCTTACCTGTACCCTAACCCTATCCCGTACCCTAAGCCTAACCCTAACGCTAACCCCTAACCCTAAACCTAACCCGTACCCTAAACCTAACCCTAACGCGTACCCTAACCCTAACCGGTACCTTAACCCTAACACGTACCCTAACCCGTACCCTAACCCTAACCCTAACCTTAACCCTAACCCTACCCTAACCCGTACCCTAAACCTAAAGCTAACCCTAACCCTAACCCTAACCCGTACCCTAACCCTTACCCTAAACCTAACCCTAACCCGTACCCTAACACTAATCCTAACCCTAACCCTAACCCTTACCATAACCCGTACCCTAACCCTAACCTTAACCAACCCTAACCCTAACCCTAACCATAACCCTTTCCTAAACCTAACACTAACCCTAAACCTAACCCTACCCCGTACCCTAACCCTAACCCGTACCCTAACCCTAACCCTAAACCTAACCCTAACCCTAACCCTATCACATACCCTAACCCTAACCCGTACCCTAATACTAACCCTAACCCTAACCCTAACCCCTAACCCTAACCCTAACCCGTACCCTAACCCTAACCCTAACCTGTACCCTAACCCTAACCCGTACCCTAACCCATACCCTAATCCTAACCCGTACCCTAACCCGTATCTTAACCCTAAACCTAACCCTAACCGTAACCCATACCCTAAACCAAACCCTAACCCTAACCCTAACCCGTACCCGTACCCTTACCCTTAACCTAAACTTAACCCTAACACGTACCCTAACCTAAATCCTAACCCTAATCCTAACCCTAACCCTAACCCGTACCCTAACCCTAAACCTAACCCTAAATCGTACCCTAACCCGTACCCTAAACCTAACCCTAACCCTCACCCTAACCCCTAACCCCTAACCCTAAACATAACCCTAAACCTAACCCGTGTTTTAACACTAACACTAACCCTAACCCTAACCCTAAGCAGTACCCTAAACCTAACCCTAACCCTAACCCGTACCCTAACCCTAATCCCTAACCCTAACCCTAAACCGTACCCTAAACCTAACCCTAACCCTAACCCGTACCCTAACCCTAACCCTAACACTAACCCTAACCCTAACCCTAAACCTAACCCTAACCCTAACCCGTACCCTAAACCTAACCCTAACCTTAACCCTAACCCTAAACCTAACCAGTACCCTAACCCGTACCCTAACCCGTACCCTAACCCTAACCCGTACCCTAACCCTAACCCTAACCCTAACCCGTACCCTAACCCTAACCCTAACCCTAACCCGTACCCTAACCCGTAGCCTAACCCTAACCCGTACCCTAACCCTAACCCTAACCCGTACCCTAACCCTAACCCTAACCCTAACCCTAACCCTAACCTGTACCTTAATCCTTACCCTAACCCTAACCCTAACCCGTACCCTAAACTTAACCCTAACCCTAACCCTAACCCTAACCCTAACCCGTACCGTAACCCTAACCCTAACCCGTACCCTAAACCTAACCCTAACCCTAACCCTAACCCTAACCCTTTCCTAAACCTAACCCTAACACTAACCCTAACCCGTACCCTAACCCTAACCCGTACCCTAACGCTAACCCTAACCCTAACCCGTACGCTAACCCTAACACTAACCCGAACCCTAACCCGTACCCTAACCCGTACCCTAACCCTAACCCTAACCTGTATCCTAACCCTTACCCTAACACTAACCCTAAACCTAACCCATACCCTAACCCTAACCGGTACCTTAACCCTAACACGTACCCTAACCCGTACCCTAAACCTAACCCTAACTCAAACCCTAACCCTAACCCTAACCCGTACCCTAAACCTAACCCTAACCCTAACCCTAACCCTAACCCGTACCCTAACAGTTACCCTAAACCTAACCCTAATCCGTACCCTAAACCTAAACCTAACCCTAATCCTAACCTGTACCCTAACACTAACACTAACCCTAACCCGTACCCTAACCCTAACCCTAACACTAACCCTAACCCTAACCCGTACCCTAAACCTAACCCTACCTCTAACCCTAACCCTAACCCGTACGCTAACCCTAACCCTAACCCTAACCCGTACCCTAACCCGTACCCTAACCCTAAACGGTACCCTAACCCTAACCCTAACCCTAACCCCTAACCCTAACCCGTACCCTAACCCTAACCCTAACCCGTACCCTAACCCTAACCGGTACCCTAACCCTAACACGTACCCTAACCCGTACCCTAAACCTAACCCTAATCCTAACCCTAACCCTAACCCGTACCCTAAACCTAACCCTAACCCTAACCCTAACCCTAACCCGTACCCTAACACTTACCCTAAACCTAACCCTAACCCGTACCTTAACAATAATCCTAACCCTAATCCTAACCCCTACCCTAACCCGTACCCTAACGCTAACCATAACGCTAACTCGTACCCTAACCCGTACCCTAACCCTAACCCTAACCCTAACCCCTAACCCCTAAACCTAACCCTAACCCTAACCCTAACCCTAACCCTAACCCTAACCCGTACCCTAACCATAACCCAACCCTAACCCTAACCCTAACCCTAATCCTAACCCTAACCCCTAACCCTAACCCTAACCCGTACCCTAATCCTAACCCTAACCCGTACCCTAACCGTAACACGTACCCTAAACCTAATTCTAACCCTAACCCTAAACCTAACCTGTACCCTAACCCTAACACTAACCCAAACCCGTACCATAACCCTAACCCTAACCCTAACCGTAACCCTAACCCTAACCCGTACCCTAAACCTAACCCTAACTCTAACCCTAACCCTAACCCGTACGCTAACCCTAACCCTAACCCTAAACCTAACCCTAACCCGTACCCTAACCCTAACCCGTACCCTAACCCTAACCCTAACCCTAACCCCTAACCCTAAACCTAACACGTACCCTAACCCTAACCCTAACACGTACCCTAACCCTAACCGGTACCCTAACCCTAACACGTACTCTAACCCGTCCCCTAAACCAAACCCTAACCCTAACCCTAACCCTAACCCTAACCCTAACCCGTACCCTAAACCTAACCCTAACCCTAACCCTAACCCTAACGCGTACCCTAACACTTACCCTAAACCTAACCCTAACCCGTACCCTAACCCTAATCCTAACCCTAACCCTAACTCGTACCCTAACCCGTACCGTAACCCTAACCCTAACCCTAACCCCTAAATCCTAACCCTAACCCTAAACCTAACCCTAACCCGTACTTTAACACTAACACTAACCCTAACCCCAACCCTAACCCGTACCCTAAACCTAAACCTTACCCTAACCCTAACCCTAACCCTTACGCTAACCCTAACCCCTAACCCTAACCCTAACCCGTACCCTAAACCTAACCCTAACACTAACCCGTACCCTAAACCTAACCCTAACCCTAACCCGTACCCTAACACTAACCCTGACCAGTACCCTAACCCTAAACCTAACCCTAACCCTAACCCGTACGCTAACCCTAACCTTAATCCTAACCCTAACACTAACCCGTACCCTAACCCTAACCCGTACCCTAACCCTAAACCTAACCCTAATCCAAACCCTAACCCTAACCCCTAACCCTAACCCTAACTCGTACCCTTCCCCTAACCCTAAACCGTACCCTAACCCTAACCCGTACCCTAAACCTAATCCTAACCCTAACCCTAACCCTAACCTGTACCCGAACCCTAACCCGTACCCTAAGCCTAACCCTAATGCTAACCCCTAACACTAAACCTAACCCGTAACCTAACCCTAACCCTAACCCGTACCCTAACCCTAACCGGTACCTTAACCCTAACACGTATCCTAACCCGTACCCTAACCCTAACCCTAAACTTAACCCTAAACCTACCCTAACCCGTACCCTAAACCTAAACTTAACCCTAACCCTAACCCGTACCCTAACCCTTACCCTAAACCTAACCCTAACCCGTACCCTAACCCTAATCCTAACCCTAACCCTAACCCTTACCCTAACCCGTACCCTAACCCTAACCTTAACCAACCCTAACCATAACCCTAACCCTAACCCTAACCCTTTCCTAACCCTAACCCTAACCCTAACCCTAAACCGTACCCTAACCCTAAACCTAAACCTAACCATAACCCTACCCCGTACGCTATCCCTAACTCTAAACCTAACCCTAAAACTAACCCTAACACGTACCCTAACCCTAATCCGTACCCTAATCCTAACCCTAACCCTAACCCTAACCCCTAACCATAACCCTAAGCCGTACCCTAACCCTAACCCCAACCTGTACCCTAACCCTAACCCGTACCCTAACCCTAACCCTAACCCTAACCCTAAACCTAACCCGTACCCTAACCCTTACCTGTACCCTAACCCTGACCCGTACCCTAACCCTAACCCGTACCCTAACCCTAACACATACCCTAACCCGTACCCTAACCCGTACCCTAATCCTAACCCGTACCCTAACCCATACCTTAACCCTAACCCTAACCCTAACCCTAACCCGTACCCTAAACCAAACCCTAACCCTAACCCTAACCCTAACCCTAACACGTACCCTTACCCTTAACCTAAACTTAACCCTAACCCGTACCCTAACCCTAAACCTAACCCTAATCCTAACCCTACCCCTAACCCGTACCCTAACCCTAACCCTAACCCTAACTCGTAGCCTAACCCGTACCCTAACCCTAACCCTAACCCGTACCCTAACCCTAACGCTAACCAGTACCCTAACCCTAACCCTAACCCGTACCCTAACCCTAACCCATACCCTAACCCTAACCAGTACCCTAACCCGTACCCTAACGCTAACCCGTACCCTAACCCTAACCCTAACCCTAACCCAACCCTAACCCTAACCCGTACCCTAACCCTAACCCTAACCCGTATCCTAACATGTACCCTAACCCTAACCCGTACCTTAACCCTAACCCTAACCCTAACCCTAACCCTAACCCGTACCCTAACCCTATCCCTAACCCTTTCCTATACCTAACCCTAAACCTAACCCTAACCCTAACCCGTACCCTAACCCTAACCCGTACCCTAACACGTACCCTAAACCTAACCCTAACCCTAACCCTAACCCGTACCCTAACCCTAACCCTAACCCTAACACTAACCCATACCCTAACCCTAACCCGTACCCTAACCCGTACCCTAACCCTAACCCTAACCCTAACCCCTAACCCCTAACCCTAACCCTAACCCTAACCCGTACCCTAACCCTAACCCTAACCCTAACCCTAACCCTAACCCTATCCCGTACCCTAACCCTAACCCTAACCCGTACCCTAACCCTAACCCTAACCCTAACCCTAACCCTTTGCTAAACCTAACCCTAACAATAACCCTAACCCAAACCCTAACCCTTACCCTAACCCGTACCCTAACCCTAACCCTAACCCTAACCCGTACCCTAACCCTTACCCTAACCCTAACCCTAATCCGTACCCTAACCCTAACCCTAACCCTAACCCTTTCCTAACCCTAACCCTAACCCTAACCCAAAACCTAAATCGTACCCTAACCCTAACCTGTACCCTAACCCTAACACTAACCCTAACCCTAACCCTAACCGTAACCCGTACGCTAACCCTAACACTAACCCTAACCCTAACCCGTACCCTAAACCTAACCCTAACCCTAACCCTAACCCTAACCGGTACCCTAATCCTAACCCTAACCCGTACCCTAACCCTAACCCGTACCCTAACCCTAACCCTAACCTTAACCCTAACCCGTACCCTAAAAATAACCCTAACTCTAACCCTAACCCTAACCCGTACGCTAACCCTAACCCTAACCCTAACCCTAACCCGTACCCTAGCACTAACCTGTACCCTAAACCTAATCCTAACCCTAATCCTAACACTAACCCCTAACCCTAACCCAAACCCGTACCCTAACCCTAACCCTAACCCGTACCCTAACCCTAACCCGTACCCTAAACCTAATCCTAACCCTAACCCTAACCCTAACCTGTACCCTAACCCTAACACTAACCCTAACCAGTACCCTAACCCTAACACTAACCCGTACCCTAACCCTAACCCGTCCCCTAAACCTAACCCTAACTCTAACCCTAACCCTAACCCGTACGCTAACCCTAACCCTAACCCTAACCCTAACCCTAACCCGTACCCTAACCCTAACCCGTACCATAACACTAACCCTAACCCTAACCCCTAACCCTAACCCTTACCCGTACCCTAACCCTAACCCTAACCCGTACCCTAACCCTAACCGGTACCTTAACCCTAACACGTACCCTAACCCGTACCCTAAACCTAACGCTAACCCAAACCCTAACCCTAACCCTAACCCGTACCCTAAACCTAACCCTAACCCTAACCCTAACCCTAACCCTAACCCGTACCCTAACAGTTACCCTAAACCTAACCCTAACCCGTATCCTAAACCTAAACCTAACCCTAATCCTAACCCTTACCCTAACACGTACCCTAACCCTAACCCTAACCCTAACTCGTACCCTAACCCGTATTCTAACCCTAACTCTAACCCTAACCCTAACCCTAACCCCTAAACCCTAACCCTAACCCTAACCCTAACCCTAACCCGTACTTTAACACTAACACTAACCCTAACCCTAACCCTAACCCGTACCCTAATCCTAAACCTTACCCTAACCCTAACCCTAATACTTACCCTAACCCTAACCCCTAACCCTAACCCTATCCCGTACCCTAAAACTAACCCTAACCCTAACCCGTACCCTAAACCTAACCCTAACCCTAACCCGTACCCTAACACTAACCTAACCAGTACCCTAACCCTAAACCTAACCCTAACCCGTACGCTAACCCTAAACTTAACCCTAAACCTAACCCTAACCCGTACCCTAACCCTAACCCGTACCCTAAACCTAACACTAACCCTAATCCTAACCCTTACCCTAACTCCTAACCCTAACCCTAACCCGTACCATTCCCCTAACCCTAACCCGTACACTAACCCTAACCCGTACCCTAAACCTAATCCTAACGCTAACCCTAACCCTTACCTGTACCCTAACCCTATCCCGTACCCTAAGCCTAACCCTAACGCTAACCCCTAACCCTAAACCTAACCCGTACCCTAACCCTAACCCTAACGCGTACCCTAACCCTAACCGGTACCTTAACCCTAACACGTACCCTAACCCGTACCCTAACCCTAACCCTAACCTTAACCCTAACCCTACCCTAACCCGTACCCTAAACCTAAAGCTAACCCTAACCCTAACCCTAACCCGTACCCTAACCCTTACCCTAAACCTAACCCTAACCCGTACCCTAACACTAATCCTAACCCTAACCCTAACCCTTACCATAACCCGTACCCTAACCCTAACCTTAACCAACCCTAACCCTAACCCTAACCATAACCCTTTCCTAAACCTAACACTAACCCTAAACCTAACCCTACCCCGTACCCTCACCCTAACCCGTACCCTAACCCTAACCCTAAACCTAACCCTAACCCTAACCCTATCACATACCCTAACCCTAACCCGTACCCTAATACTAACCCTAACCCTAACCCTAACCCCTAACCCTAACCCTAACCCGTACCCTAACCCTAACCCTAACCTGTACCCTAACCCTAACCCGTACCCTAACCCTAACCCTAATCCTAACCCTAACCCTAACCCGTACCCTAACCCTTACCCGTACACTAACCCTGACCCGTACCCTAAACCTAACCCGTACCAAAACCCTAACACATACCCTAAACCGTACCCTAACCCATACCCTAATCCTAACCCGTACCCTAACCCGTATCTTAACCCTAAACCTAACCCTATCCGTAACCCATACCCTAAACCAAACCCTAACCCTAACCCTAACCCGTACCCGTACCCTTACCCTTAACCTAAACTTAACCCTAACACGTACCCTAACCTAAATCCTAACCCTAATCCTAACCCTAACCCTAACCCGTACCCTAACCCTAACCCTAACCCTAAATCGTACCCTAACCCGTACCCTAAACCTAACCCTAACCCTCACCCTAACCCCTAACCCCTAACCCTAAACATAACCCTAAACCTACCCCGTGTTTTAACACTAACACTAACCCTAACCCTAACCCTAAGCAGTACCCTAAACCTAACCCTAACCCTAACCCGTACCCTAACCCTAATCCCTAACCCTAACCCTAAACCGTACCCTAAACCTAACCCTAACCCTAACCCGTACCCTAACCCTAACCCTAACACTAACCCTAACCCTAACCCTAAACCTAAACCTAACCCTAACCCGTACCCTAAACCTAACCCTAACCTTAACCCTAACCCTAAACCTAACCAGTACCCTAACCCGTACCCTAACCCGTACCCTAACCCTAACCCGTACCCTAACCCTAACCCTAACCCGTACCCTAACCCTAACCCTAACCCTAACCCGTACCCTAACCCGTAGCCTAACCCTAACCTGTACCCTAACCCTAACCCTAACCCGTACCCTAACCCTAACCCTAACCCTAACCCTAACCCGTACCTTAACCCTTACCCTAACCCTAACCCTAACCCGTACCCTAAACTTAACCCTAACCCTAACCCTAACCCTAACCCTAACCCGTACCGTAACCCTAACCCTAACCCGTACCCTAAACCTAACCCTAACCCTAACCCTAACCCTAACCCTTTCCTAAACCTAACCCTAACACTAACCCTAACCCGTACCCTAACC
Organism: Urocyon cinereoargenteus; assembly: GCA_032313775.1. Taxonomy (NCBI): domain Eukaryota; kingdom Metazoa; phylum Chordata; class Mammalia; order Carnivora; family Canidae; genus Urocyon; species Urocyon cinereoargenteus. Next base: position 183,831 of record JAVLSZ010000132.1, on the reverse strand, counting down.
CTAACCCGTACCCTAACGCTAACCCTAACCCTAACCCGTACGCTAACCCTAACACTAACCCGAACCCTAACCCGTACACTAACCCTAACCCTAACCCTAACCCTAACCCTAACCCGTACCCTAAACCTAACCCTAACCTGTAACCTAACCCTAACCCGTACCCTAACCCTAACCCTAACACTAACCCGTACCCTAAACCTAACCCTAAACCTAACCCTAAACCTAATCCGTACACTAACCCTCACCCTAACCCTAAACCGTACCCTAACCCTAACCCTAACCCTAACCCGTACCCTAACCCGTACCCTAACCCGTACCCTAACCCTAACCCTAACCTGTATCCTAACCCTTACCCTAACACTAACCCTAAACCTAACCCGTACCCTAACCCTAACCGGTACCTTAACCCTAACACGTACCCTAACCCGTACCCTAAACCTAACCCTAACCCAAACCCTAACCCTAACCCTAACCCGTACCCTAAACCTAACCCTAACCCTAACCCTAACCCTAACCCGTACCCTAACAGTTACCCTAAACCTAACCCTAATCCGTACCCTAAACCTAAACCTAACCCTAATCCTAACCCTTACCCTAACCCGTACCCTCACACTAACCCTGACCCTAACTCGTACCCTAACCCGTATTCTAACCCTAACTCTAACCCTAACCCTAACCCTAACCCCTAAACCCTAACCCTAACCCTAACCCTAACCCTAACCCTAACCCGTACTTTAACACTAACACTAACCCTAACCCTAACCCTAACCCGTACCCTAATCCTAAACCTTACCCTAACCCTAACCCTAATACTTACCCTAACCCTAACCCCTAACCCTAACCCTATCCCGTACCCTAAACCTAACCCGTACCCTAATCCTTACCCTAAACCTAACCCTAACCCGTACCCTAACCCTAATCCTAACCCTAACCCTAACCCTTACCATAACCCGTACCCTAACCCTAACCTTAACCAAACCTAACCCTAACCCTAACCCTAACCCTTTCCTAACCCTAACACTAACCCTAAACCTAACCCTACCCCGTACCCTAACCCTAACCCGTACCCTAACCCTAACCCTAACCCTAACCTAACCCTAACCATAACACATACCCTAACCCTAACCCGTACCCTAATACTAACCCTAACCCTAACACTAACCCCTAAACCTAACCCTAACCCGTACCCTAACCCTAACCCTAACCTGTACCCTAACCCTAACCCTAACCCTAACCCGTACCCTAACCCTAACCCTAACCCTAACCCGTACCCTAACCCTTACCCGTACACTAACCCTGACCCGTACCCTAAACCTAACCCGTACCAAAACCCTAACACATACCCTAAACCGTTCCCTAACCCATACCCTAATCCTAACCCATACCCTAACCCGTATCTTAACCCTAAACCTAACCCTAACCGTAACCCATACCCTAAACCAAACCCTAACCCTAACCCTAACCCTAACCCGTACCCTTACACTTAACCTAAACTTAACCCTAACACGTACCCTAACCTAAATCCTAACCCTAATCCTAACCCTAACCCTAACCCGTACACTAACGCTAACCCTAACCCTAACCCGTACAATAACCCTAACACTAACCCTAACCCTAACCCGTACACTAACCCTAACCCTAACCCTAACCCTAACCCTTACCCTAACCCGTACCCTAAACCTAACCCTAACCTGTAACCTAACCCTAACCCGTACCCTAACCCTAACCCTAACACTAACCCGTACCCTAAACCTAACCCTAAACCTAACCCTAAACCTAATCCGTACCCTAACCCTCACCCTAACCCTAACCCGTACCCTAACCCTAACCCTAACCCTAACCCTAACCCGTACCCTAACCCGTACCCTAACCCGTACCCTAACCCGTACCCTAACCCTAACCCTAACCTGTATCCTAACCCTTACCCTAACCCTAAACCTAACCCGTACCCTAACCCTAACCGGTACCTTAACCCTAACACGTACCCTAACCCGTACCCTAAACCTAACCCTAACCCAAACCCTAACCCTAACCCTAACCCGTACCCTAAACGTAACCCTAACCCTAACCCTAACCCTAACCCGTACCCTAACAGTTACCCTAAACCTAACCCTAATCCGTACCCTAAACCTAAACCTAACCCTAATCCTAACCCTTACCCTAACCCGTACCCTCACCCTAACCCTAACCCTAACTCGTACCCTAACCCGTATTCTAACCCTAACTCTAACCCTAACCCTAACCCTAACCCCTAAACCCTAACCCTAACCCTAACCCTAACCCTAACCCTAACCCGTACTTTAACACTAACACTAACCCTAACCCTAACCCTAACCCGTACCCTAATCCTAAACCTTACCCTAACCCTAACCCTAATACTTACCCTAACCCTAACCCCTAACCCTAACCCTATCCCGTACCCTAAACCTAACCCTAACCCTAACCCGTACCCTAAACCTAACCCTAACCCTAACCCGTACCCTAACACTAACCTAACCAGTACCCTAACCCTAAACCTAACCCTAACCCTAACCCGTACGCTAACCCTAACCTTAACCCTAACCCTAACCCTAACCCGTACCCTAACCCTAACCCGTACCCTAACCCTAACACTAACCCTAATCCTAACCCTTACCCTAACCCCTAACCCTAACCCTAACCCGTACCATTCCCCTAACCCTAACCCGTACACTAACCCTAACCCGTACCCTAAACCTAATACTAACGCTAACCCTAACCCTTACCTGTACCCTAACCCTATCCCGTACCCTAAGCCTAACCCTAACGCTAACCCCTAACCCTAAACCTAACCCGTACCCTAACCCTAACCCTAACCCGTACCCTAACCCTAACCGGTACCTTAACCCTAACACGTACCCTAACCCGTACCCTAACCCTAACCCTAACCTTAACCCTAACCCTACCCTAACCCGTACCCTAAACCTAAAGCTAACCCTAACCCTAACCCTAACCCGTACCCTAATCCTTACCCTAAACCTAACCCTAACCCGTACCCTAACCCTAATCCTAACCCTAACCCTAACCCTTACCATAACCCGTACCCTAACCCTAACCTTAACCAAACCTAACCCTAACCCTAACCCTAACCCTAACCCTTTCCTAACCCTAACACTAACCCTAAACCTAACCCTACCCAGTACCCTAACCCTAACCCGTACCCTAACCCTAACCCTAACCCTAACCCTAACCCTAACCCTAACACATACCCTAACCCTAACCCGTACCCTAATACTAACCCTAACTCTAACCCTAACCCCTAACCCTAACCCTAAGCCGTACCCTAACCCTAACCCTAACCTGTACCCTAACCCTAACCCTAACCCTAACCCGTACCCTAACCCTAAACCTAACCCTAACCCGTACCCTAACCCTTACCCGTACACTAACCCTGACCCGTACCCTAAACCTAACCCGTACCAAAACCCTAACACATAACCTAAACCGTACCCTAACCCATACCCTAATCCTAACCCGTACCCTAACCCGTATCTTAACCCTAAACCTAACCCTAACCGTAACCCATACCCTAAACCAAACCCTAACCCTAACCCTAACCCTAACCCGTACCCTTACCCTTAACCTAAACTTAACCCTAACACGTACCCTAACCTAAATCCTAACCCTAATCCTAACCCTAAGCCTAACCCGTACCCTAACCCTAACCCTAACCCTAACTCGTACCCTAAACCGTACCCTAAACCTAACCCTAACCCTAACCCTAAACCCTAACCCCTAACCCTAACCATAACCCTAATCCTAACCCGTGTTTTAACACTAACACTAACCCTAACCCTAACCCTAAGCAGTACCCTAAACCTAACCATAACCCTAACCCGTACCCTAACCCTAATCCCTAACCCTAACCCTAAACCGTACCCTAAACCTAACCCTAACCCTAACCCGTACCCTAACCCTAACCCTAACACTAACCCTAAACCTAACCCTAAACCTAAACCTAACCCTAACCCGTACCCTAAACCTAACCCTAACCCTAACCCTAACCCTAACCCTAACCCGTACCCTAACCCGTACCCGAACCCTAACCCGAAACCTAACCCGTACCCTAACCCTAACCCGTACCCTAACCCTAAACCGTACCCTAACCCTAACCCTAACCCTAACCCTAACCCTAACCCTAACCCGTACCTTAACCCTTACCCTAACCCTAACCCTAACCCGTACCCTAAACTTAACCCTAACCCTAACCCTAACCCTAACCCTAACCCGTACCGCAACCCTAACCCTAACCCGTACCCTAAACCTAACCCTAACCCTAACCCTAACCCTAACCCTTTCCAAACCCTAACCCTAACACTAACCCTAACCCGTACCCTAAACCTAACCCGTACCCTAACGCTAACCCTAACCCTAACCCGTACGCTAACCCTAACACTAACCCTAACCCTAACCCGTACACTAACCCTAACTCTAACCCTAACCCTAACCCTAACCCGTACCCTAAACCTAACCCTAACCTGTAACCTAACCCTAACCTGTACCCTAACCCTAAACCTAACACTAACCCGTACCCTAAACCTAACCCTAACCCTAACCCTAACCCTAATCCGTACCCTAAACCTCACCCTAACGCTAACCCGTACCCTAACCCTAACCCTAACCCTAACCCGTACCCTAACCCGTACCCTAACCCGTACCCTAACCCGTACCCTAACCCTAACCCTAACCTGTATCCTAACCCTTACCCTAACACTAACCCTAAACCTAACCCGTACCCTAACCCTAACCTTCACCCGTACCCTAACCCTAACCCTAACCCTAACCCTTTCCTAACCCTAAACCTAACCCTATACCTAACCCTAACCCTAACCCGTACCCTAAAACTAACCCGTACCCTAACCCTAACCCTAACCCTAAACCTAACCCTAACCCTAACCCGTACGCTAACCCTAACCCTAACCCGTACCCTAACCCTAACCCGTACCGTAACACTAACCCTAACCCTAATCCTAACCCTAACCCCTAACCCTAACACTAACCCGTATCCTAACCCCACCCTAACCCGTACCCTAACCCTAACCCGTACCCTAACCTGTACCCTAACCCTAACACGTACCTTAACACTAACCCTAACCCTAAACCCTAACCCTAACCCTAACCCGTACCCTAACCCTAACCCTAACACGTACCCTAACCCTAACCGGTACCCTGAACCTAACACGTACCCTAACCCGTACCCTAACCCTAACCCTAACCGTAAACCGTACCCTAAACCTAACCCTAACCCTAACCCGTACCCATACCCGTACCCTAACACTTACCCTAAACCTAACCCTAACCCGTACCCTAACCCAAAACCTAACCCTAACCCTAACCCTTACCCTAACCCGTACCCTAACCCTAACCCTAACTCGTACCCTAACCCATACCCTAACCCTAACCCTAACCCTAACTCCTAACCCCTAACCCTAACCCTAACCCTAACCCTAACCCCTACTTTAACACTACACACTAACCCTAACCCTAAACCTAAACCCGTACCCTAAACCTAAACCTTACCCTAAACCTAACCCTAACCCTTACCCTAACCCTAACCCAACCCGTACCCTAAACCTAACCCTAAACCTAACCCGTACCCTAACCCTAACGCTAACCAGTACCCTAACCCTAACCCTAACCCTAACCCTAACCCGTACCCTAACCCGTACCCTAACCCTAACCCATAAACTAACCATAACCCTAACCCTAACCCAACCCTAACCCTAACCCGTACCCTAACCCTAACCCTAACCCGTACCCTAACACGTACCCTAACCCTAACCCGTACCTTAACCCTAACCCTAACCCTAGCCCGTACCCTAACCCGTACCCTAACCCTAACTCTAACCCTTTCATAAACCTAACACTAAACCTAACCCTAACCCTAACCTGTACCCTAACCCTAACCCGTACCCTAACCCGTACCCTAAACCTAACCCTAACCCTAACCCGTAGCCTATCCCTAACCCTAACCCTAACACTAACACGTACACTAACCCTAACCCGTACCCTAACCCATACCCTAACACAAACCCTAACCCTAACCCCTAACCCCTAACCCTAACCCTAACCCGTACCCTAAACCTAACCTTAACCCTAACCCTAACCCTAACCCGTACCCTAACCCTAACCCTAACCCGTAACCTAAACCTAACCCTAACCCTAACCCTAACCCTTTGCTAACCCGTACCCTAACCCTAAACCTAACCCGTACCCTAACCCTAACCCTAACGCGTACCCTAAACCTAACCCTAAACCTAACCCGTACACTAACCCTAACCCTAACCCTAACCCTAATCCTAACCCTTTCCTAAACCTAACCCTAACGCTAACCCTAACCCTAACCCGTACGCTAACCCTAACACTAACCCTAACCCTAACCCGTACACTAACCCTAACCCTAACCCAACCCTAACCCTAACCCGTACCCTAAACCTAACCCTAACCTGTAACCTAACCCTAACCCGTACCCTAACCCTAACCCTAACACTAACCCGTACCCTAAACCTAACCCTAAACCTAACCCTAAACCTAATCCGTACCCTAACCCTCACCCTAACCCTAACCCGTACCCTAACCCTAACCCTAACCCTAACACGTACCCTAACCCGTACCCTAACCCGTACCCTAACCCGTACCCTAACCCTAACCCTAACCTGTATCCTAACCCTTACCCTAACACTAACCCTAAACCTAACCCGTACCCTAACCCTAACCGGTACCTTAACCCTAACACGTACCCTAACCCGTACCCTAAACCTAACCCTAACCCAAACCCTAACCCTAACCCTAACCCGTACCCTAAACGTAACCCTAACCCTAACCCTAACCCTAACCCGTACCCTAACAGTTACCCTAAACCTAACCCTAATCCGTACCCTAAACCTAAACCTAACCCTAATCCTAACCCTTACCCTAACCCGTACCCTCACCCTAACCCTAACCCTAACTCGTACCCTAACCCGTATTCTAACCCTAACTCTAACCCTAACCCTAACCCTAACCCCTAAACCCTAACCCTAACCCTAACCCTAACCCTAACCCTAACCCTAACACGTACTTTAACACTAACACTAACCCTAACCCTAACCCTAACCCGTACCCTAATCCTAAACCTTACCCTAACCCTAAACCTAATACTACCCTAACCCTAACCCCTAACCCTAACCCTATCCCGTACCCTAAACCTAACCCTAACCCTAACCCGTACCCTAAACCTAACCCTAACCCTATCCCGTACCCTAACACTAACCTAACCAGTACCCTAACCCTAAACCTAACCCTAACCCTAACCCGTACGCTAACCCTAACCTTAACCCTAACCCTAACCCTAACCCGTACCCTAACCCTAACCCGTACCCTAACCCTATCACTAACCCTAATCCTAACCCTTACCCTAACCCCTAACCCTAACCCTAATCCGTACCATTCCCCTAACCCTAACCCGTACACTAACCCTAACCCGTACCCTAAACCTAATCCTAACGCTAACCCTAACCCTTACCTGTACCCTAACCCTATCCCGTACCCTAAGCCTAACCCTAACGCTAACCCCTAACCCTAAACCTAACCCGTACCCTAACCCTAACCCTAACCCGTACCCTAACCCTAACCGGTACCTTAACCCTAACACGTACCCTAACCCGTACCCTAACCCTAACCCTAACCTTAACCCTAACCCTACCCTAACCCGTATCCTAAACCTAAAGCTAACCCTAACCCTAACCCTAACCCGTACCCTAATCCTTACCCTAAACCTAACCCTAACCCGTACCCTAACCCTAATCCTAACCCTAACCCTAACCCTTACCATAACCCGTACCCTAACCCTAACCTTAACCAAACCTAACCCTAACCCTAACCCTAACCCTAACCCTTTCCTAACCCTAACACTAACCCTAAACACAACCCTACCCAGTACCCTAACCCTAACCCGTACCCTAACCCTAACCCTAACCCTAACCCTAACCCTAACCCTAACACATACCCTAACCCTAACCCGTACCCTAATACTAACCCTACCCCTAACCCTAACCCCTAACCCTAACCCTAACCCGTACCCTAACCCTAACCCTAACCTGTACCCTAACCCTAACCCTAACCCTAACCCGTACCCTAACCCTAACCTAACCCTAACCCGTACCCTAACCCTTACCTGTACACTAACCCTGACCCGTACCCTAAACCTAACCCGTACCAAAACCCTAACACATACCCTAAACCGTACCCTAACCCATACCCTAATCCTAACCCGTACCCTAACCCGTATCTTAACCCTAAACCTAACCCTAACCGTAACCCATACCCTAAACCCAACCCTAACCCTAACCCTAACCCTAACCCGTACCCTTACCCTTAACCTAAACTTAACCCTAACACGTACCCTAACCTAAATCCTAAACCTAATCCTAACCCTAACCCTAACCCTACCCTAACCCTAACCCTAACCCTAACTCGTACCCTAACCCGTACCCTAAACCTAACCCTAACCCAAACCCTAAACCCTAACCCCTAACCCTAACCATAACCCTAATCCTAACCCGTGTTTTAACACTAACACTAACCCTAACCCTAACCCTAAGCAGTACCCTAAACCTAACCATAACCCTAACCCGTACCCTAACCCTAATCCCTAACCCTAACCCTAAACCGTACCCTAAACCTAACCCTAACCCTAACCCGTACCCTAACCCTAACCCTAACACTAACCCTAACCCTAACCCTAAACCTAATCCTAACCCTAACCCGTACCCTAAACCTAACCCTAACCTTAACCCTAACCCTAAACCTAACCAGTACCCTAACCCGTACCCTAACCCGTACTCTAACCCTAACCCATACCCTAACCCTAACCCTAACCCGTACCCTAACCCGTACCCTAACCCTAACCCGTAACCTAACCCGTACCCTAACCCTAACCCGTACCCTAACCCTAACCCGTACCCTCACCCTAACCCTAACCCTAACCCTAACCCTAACCCGTACCTTAACAGTTACCCTAACCCTAACCCTAACCCGTACCCTAAACTTAACCCTAACCCTAACCCTAACCCTAACCCTAACCCGTACCGTAACCCTAACCCTAACCCGTACCCTAAACCTAACCCTAACCCTAACCCTAACCCTAACCCTAACCCTTTCCAAACCCTAACCCTAACACTAACCCTAACCCGTACCCTAACCCTAACCCGTACCCTAACGCTAACCCTAACCCTAACCCGTACGCTAACCCTAACACTAACCCTAACCCTAACCCGTACACTAACCCTAACTCTAACCCTAACCCTAACCCTAACCCGTACCCTAAACCTAAGCCTAACCTGTAACCTAACCCTAACCCGTACCCTAAAGGTACCCCGTACCCTAAACCTAACCCTAACCCTAACACTAACCCTAACCCGTACCCTAACCCGTACCCTAACCCTAAACCGTACCCTAACCCATACCCTACACTTAACACTTACCCTAACCCTAACCCTAACCCGTACCCTAAAGGTAACCCTAACATTAACCATAACCCTAACCCGTACCCCAACCCTTACCCTAACACTAACCCTAAACCTAACCCGTACCCTAACCCTAACCCGTACCCTAACGCTAACCCTAACCCTAACCCGTACGCTAACCCTAACACTAACCCTAACCCTAACCCGTACACTAACCCTAACTCTAACCCTAACCCTAACCCTAACCCGTACCCTAAACCTAACCCTAACCTGTAACCTAACCCTAACCCGTACCCTAACCCTAAACCTAACACTAACCCGTACCCTAAACCTAACCCTAACCCTAACCCTAACCCTAATCCGTACCCTAACCCTCACCCTAACCCTAACCCGTACCCTAACCCTAACCCTAACCATAACCCGTACCCTAACCCGTACCCTAACCCGTACCCTAACCCGTACCCTAACCCTAACCCTAACCCTAACCCTAACCCTAACCCTAACCCTAACCCGTACCTTAACCCTTACCCTAACCCTAACCCTAACCCGTACCCTAAACTTAACCCTAACCCTAACCCTAACCCTAACCCTAACCCGTACCGTAACCCTAACCCTAACCCGTACCCTAAACCTAACCCTAACCCTAACCCTAACCCTAACCCTTTCCAAACCCTAACCCTAACACTAACCCTAACCCGTACCCTAACCCTAACCCGTACCCTAACGCTAACCCTAACCCTAACCCGTACGCTAACCCTAACACTAACCCTAACCCTAACCCGTACACTAACCCTAACTCTAACCCTAAACCTAACCCTAACCCGTACCCTAAACCTAACCCTAACCTGTAACCTAACCCTAACCCGTACCCTAAACCTAAACCTAACACTAACCCGTACCCTAAACCTAACCCTAACCCTAACCCTAACCCTAATCCGTACCCTAACCCTCACCCTAACCCTAACCCGTACCCTAACCCTAACACTAACCCTAACCCGTACCCTAACCCGTACCCTAACCCGTACCCTAACCCGTACCCTAACCCTAACCCTAACCTGTATCCTAACCCTTACCCTAACACTAACCCTAAACCTAACCCGTACCCTAACCCTAACCTTAACCCGTACCCTAACCCTAACCCTAATCGTAACCCTTTCCTAACCCTAACCCTAACCCTATACCTAACCCTAACCCTAACCCGTACCCTAAAACTAACCCGTACCCTAACCCTAACCCTAACCCTAAATCTAACCCTAACCCTAACCCGTACGCTAACCCTAACCCTAACCCGTACCCTAACCCTAACCCGTACCGTAACACTAACCCTAACCCTAATCCTAACCCTAACCCCTAACCCTAACACTAACCCGTACCCTAACCCTACCCTAACCCGTACCCTAACCCTAACCCGTACCCTAACCTGTACCCTAACCCTAACACGTACCTTAACACTAACCCTAACCCTAAACCCTAACCCTAACCCTAACCCGTACCCTAACCCTAACCCTAACACGTACCCTAACCCTAACCGGTACCCTAAACATAACACGTACCCTAACCCGTACCCTAACCCTAACCCTAACCGTAAACCGTATCCTAAACCTAACCCTAACCCTAACCCGTACCCATACCCGTACCCTAAACTTACCCTAAACCTAACCCTAACCCGTACCCTAACCCAAAACCTAACCCTAACACTAACCCTTACCCTAACCCGTACCCTAACCCTAACCCTAACCCTAACTCGTACCCTAACCCATACCCTAACCTTAACCCTAACCCTAACTCCTAACCCCTAACCCTAACCCTAACCCTAACCCTAACCCGTACTTTAACACTAACACTAACCCTAACCCTAAACCTAACCCGTACCCTAAACCTAAACCTTACCCTAAACCTAACCCTAACCCTTACCCTAACCCTAACCCAACCCGTACCCTAAACCTAACCCTAAACCTAACCCGTACCCTAACCCTAACGCTAACCAGTACCCTAACCCTAACCCTAACCCTAACCCGTACCCTAACCCGTACCCTAACCCTAACCCGTAAACTAACCATAACCCTAACCCTAACCCAACCCTAACCCTAACCCGTACCCAAACCCTAACCCTAACCCGTACCCTAACACGTACCCTAACCCTAACCCGTACCTTAACCCTAACCCTAACCCTAGCCCGTACCCTAACCCGTACCCTAACCCTAACCCTAACCCTTTCATAAACCTAACACTAAACCTAACCCTAACCCTAACCTGTACCCTAACCCTAACCCGTACCCTAACCCGTACCCTAACCCTAACCCTAACCCTAACCCGTAGCCTATCCCTAACCCTAACCCTAACACTAACACGTACACTAACCCTAACCCGTACCCTAACCCATACCCTAACACAAACCCTAACCCTAACCCCTAACCCCTAACCCTAACCCTAACCCGTACCCTAAACCTAACCTTAACCCTAACCCTAACCCTAACCCGTACCCTAACCCTAACCCTAACCCGTAACCTAAACCTAACCCTAACCCTAACCCTAACCCTTTGCTAACCCGTAACCTAACCCTAACCCTAACCCGTACCCTAACCCTAACCCTAACGCGTACCCTAAACCTAACCCTAACCCTAACCCGTACACTAACCCTAACCCTAACACTAACCCTAATCCTAACCCTTTCCTAAACCTAACCCTAATGCTAACCCTAACCCTAAATCGTACCCTAACCCTAAACTGTACCCTAACCCTAACCCTAACCCTAACCCTAAACCGTACGCTAACCCTAACACTAACCCTAACCCTAACCCTAACCCGTAACCTAACACTAACCCTAACCCTAACCCTAACCCGTACCCTAACCCTAAACCTAACCCTAACCCGTACCCTAACCCGAACCCGTACCCTAACCCTAACTCTAACCTTAACCCTAACTCTAACCCTAACCCGTACCCTAAACCTAACCCTAACTCTAACCCTAAACCTAACCCGTACGCTAACCCTAACCCTAACCCTAACCCTAACCCGTACCCTAACCCTAACCCGTACCCTAACCCTAACCCTAATCCTAACCCTAACCCCTAACCCTAACCCTAACCCGTACCCTAAACCTAACACTAACACGTACCCTAACACTAACCCATACCCTAAACCTAATCCTAACCCTAACCCTAACCCTAACCCTAACCTGTACCCTAACACTAACACTAACCCTAACCCGTACCCTAACCCTAACCCTAACCCTAACCCTAACCCGTACCCTAAACCTAACCCTACCTCTAACCCTAACCCTAACCCGTACGCTAACCCTAACCCTAACCCTAACCTGTACCCTAACCCGTACCCTAACCCTAAACGGTACCCTAACCCTAACCCTAACCCTAACACCTAACCCTAACCCTAACCCGTACCCTAACCCTAACCCGTAAGCTAACCCTAACACGTACCCTAACCCTAACAGGTACCCTAACCCGTACCCTAAACCTAACCCTAATCCTAACCCTAACCCTAACCCGTACCCTAAACCTAACCCTAACCCTAACCCTAACCGTAACCCGTACCCTAACACTTACCCTAAACCTAACCCTAACCCGTACCTTAACAACAATTCTAACCCTAATCCTAACCCCTACCCTAACCCGTACCCTAACCCTAACCATAACGCTAACTCGTACCCTAACCCGTAACCTAACCCTAACCCTAACCCTAACCCCTAACCCCTAACCCTAACCCTAACCCTAACCCTAACCCTAACCCGTACCCTAACCATAACCCAACCCTAACCCTAACCCTAATCCTAACCCTAACCCCTAACCCTAACCCTAACCCGTACCCTAATCCTAACCCTAACCCGTACCCTAACCGTAACACGTACCCTAAACCTAATTCTAACCCTAACCCTAAACCTAACCTGTACCCTAACCCTAACACTAACCCAAACCCGTACCCTAACCCTAACCCTAACCCTAACCGTAACCCTAACCCTAACCCGTACCCTAAACCTAACCCTAACTCTAATCCTAACACTAACCCGTACGCTAACCCTAACCCTAACCCTAAACCTAACCCTAACCCGTACCCTAACCCTAACCCGTACCCTAACCCTAACCCTAACCCTAACCCCTAACCCTAACCCTAACACGTACCCTAACCCTAACCCTAACACGTACCCTAACCCTAACCGGTACCCTAACCCTAACACGTACTCTAACCCGTCCCCTAAACCAAACCCTAACCCTAACCCTAACCCTAACCCTAACCCTAACCCGTACCCTAAACCTAACCCTAACCCTAACCCTAACCCTAACGCGTACCCTAACACTTACCCTAAACCTAACCCTAACCCGTACCCTAACCCTAATCCTAACCCTAACCCTAACTCGTACCCTAACCCGTACCGTAACCCTAACCCTAACCCTAACCCCTAAACCCTAAACCTAACCCTAAACCTAACCCTAACCCGTACTTTAACACTAACACTAACCCTAACCCCAACCCTAACCCGTACCCTAAACCTAAACCTTACCCTAACCCTAACCCTAACACTTACCCTAACCCTAACCCCTAACCCTAAACCTAACCCGTACCCTAAACCTAACCCTAACACTAACCCGTACCCTAAACCTAACCCTAACCCTAACCCGTACCCTAACACTAACCCTGACCAGTACCCTAACCCTAAACCTAACGCTAACCCTAACCCGTACGTTAACCCTAACCTTAATCCTAACCCTAACCCTAACCCGTACCCTAACCCTAACCCATACCCTAACCCTAAACCTAACCCTAATCCAAACCCTAACCCTAACCCCTAACCCTAACCCTAACTCGTACCCTTCCCCTAACCCTAAACCGTACCCTAACCCTAACCCGTACGCTAAACCTAATCCTAACCCTAACCCTAACCCTAACCTGTACCCTAACCCTAACCCGTACCCTAAGCCTAACCCTAATGCTAACCCCTAACACTAAACCTAACCTGTAACCAACCCTAACCCTAACCCGTACCCTAACCCTAACCGGTACCTTAACCCTAACACGTATCCTAACCCGTACCTAACCCTAACCCTAAACTTAAACCTAACCCTACCCTAACCCGTACCCTAAACCTAAACCTTACCCTAACCCTAACCCTAACCCGTACCCTAACCCTTACCCTAAACCTAACCCTAACCCATGCCCTAACCCTAATCCTAACCCTAACCCTAACCCTTACCCTAACCCGTACCCTAACCCTAACCTTAACCAACCCTAACCATAACCCTAACCCTAACCCTAACCCTTTCCTAACCCTAACCCTAACCCTAACCCTAAACCGTACCCTAACCCTAACCCTAAACCTAACCCTAACCCTACCCCGTACGCTATCCCTAACTCTAAACCTAACCCTAAACCTAACCCTAACACGTACCCTAACCCTAATCCGTACCCTAATCCTAACCCTAACCCTAACCCTAACCCCTAACCATAACCCTAAGCCGTACCCTAACCCTAACCCCAACCTGTACCCTAACCCTAACCCGTACCCTAACCCTAACCCTAACCCTAACCCTAAACCTAACCCGTACCCTAACCCTTACCTGTACCCTAACCCTGACCCGTACCCTAACCCTAACCCGTACCCTAACCCTAACACATACCCTAACTCGTACCCTAACCCGTACCCTAATCCTAACCCGTACCCTAACCCGTACCTTAACCCTAACCCTAACCCTAACCCTAACCCTAACCCTTACCCTAAACCAAACCCTAACCCTAACCTTAACCCTAACCCTAACACGTACCCTTACCCTTAACCTAAACTTAACCCTAACCCGTACCCTAACCCTAATCCTAACCCTAATCCTAACCCTACCCCTAACCCGTACCCTAACCCTAACCCTAACACTAACTCGTAGCCTAACCCGTACCCTAACCCTAACGCTAACCAGTACCCTAACCCTAACCCTAACCCGTACCCTAACCCTAACCCATACCCTAACCCTAACCAGTACCCTAACCCGTACCCTAATGCTAACCCGTACCCTAACCCTAACCCTAACCCTAACCCAACCCTAACCCTAACCCGTACCCTAACCCTAAACCTAACCCGTATCCTAACATGTACCCTAACCCTAACCCGTACCTTAACCCTAACCCTAACCCTAACCCTAACCCTTTCCTAAACCTAACCCTAAACCTAACCCTAACCCTAACCCGTACCCTAACCCTAACCCGTACCCTAACACGTACCCTAAACCTAACACTAACCCTAACCCTAACCCGTACCCTAACCCTAACCCTAACCCTAACACTAACCCATACCCTAACCCTAACCCGTACCCTAACCCGTACCCTAACCCTAACCCTAACCCTAACCCCTAACCCCTAAACCTAACCCTAACCCTAACCCGTACCCTAACCCTAACCCTAACCCTAACCCTAACCCTAACCCTATCCCGTACCCTAACCCTAACCCTAACCCGTACCCTAACCCTAACCCTAACCCTAACCCTAACCCTTTGCTAAACCTAACCCTAACAATAACCCTAACCCAAACCCTAACCCTTACCCTAACCCGTACCCTAACCCTAACCCTAACCCGTACCCTAACCCTAACCCTAACCCTAACCCTAATCCGTACCCTAACCCTAACCCTAACCCTAACCCTTTCCTAACCCTAACCCTAACCCTAACCCAAAACCTAAATCGTACCCTAACCCTAACCTGTACCCTAACCCTAACACTAACCCTAACCCTAACCCTAACCGTAACCCGTAAGCTAACCCTAACCTAACCCTAACCCTAACCCTAAACCGTACCCTAAACCTAACCCTAACCCTAACCCTAACCCTAACCGGTACCCTAATCCTAACCCTAACCCGTACCCTAACCCTAACCCGTACCCTAACCCTAACCCTAACCTTAACCCTAACCCGTACCCTAAAAATAACCCTAACTCTAACCCTAACCCTAACCCGTACGCTAACCCTAACCCTAACCCTAACCCTAACCCGTACCCTAACACTAACCTGTACCCTAAACCTAATCCTAACCCTAATCCTAACCTTAACCCCTAACCCTAACCCAAACCCGTACCCTAACCCTAACCCTAACCCGTACCCTAACCCTAACCCGTACCCTAAACCTAATCCTAACCCTAACCCTAACCATAACCTGTACCCTAACCCTAACACTAACCCTAACCAGTACCCTAACCCTAACACTAACCCGTACCCTAACCCTAACCCGTCCCCTAAACCTAACCCTAACTCTAACCCTAACCCTAACCTGTACGCTAACCCTAACCCTAACCCTAACCCTAACCCTAACCCGTACCCTAACCCTAACCCATACCATAACCCTAACCCTAACCCTAACCTCTAATCCTAACCCTTACCCGTACCCTACCCCTAACCCTAACCCTAACCCTAACGCGTACCCTAACACTTACCCTAAACCTAACCCTAACCCGTACCCTAACCCTAATCCTAACCCTAACCCTAACTCGTACCCTAACCCGTACCATACCCTAACCTTAACCCTAACCCCTAAACCCTAACCCTAACCCTAACCCTAACCCTAACCCGTACTTTAACACTAACACTAACCCTAACCCTAACCCTAACCCGTACCCTTATCCTAAACCTTACCCTAACCCTAACCCTAACACTTACCCTAACCCTAACCCCTAACCCTAACCCTATCCCGTACCCTAAACCTAACCCTAACCCTAACCCGTACCCTAAACCTAACCCTAACCCTAACCCGTACCCTAACACTAACCTAACCAGTACCCTAACCCTAAACCTAACCCTAACCCTAACCCGTACGCTAACCCTAACCTTAACCGTAACCCTAACCCTAACCCTAACCCGTACCCTAACCCTAACCCGTACCCTAACCCTAACACTAACCCTAATCCTAACCCTTACCCTAACCCCTAACCCTAACCCTAACCCGTACCATTCCCCTAACCCTAACCCGTACACTAACCCTAACCCGTACCCTAAACCTAATCCTAACGCTAACCCTAACCCTTACCTGTACCCTAACCCTATCCCGTACCCTAAGCCTAACCCTAACGCTAACCCCTAACCCTAAACCTAACCCGTACCCTAACCCTAACCCTAACCCGTACCCTAACCCTAACCGGTACCTTAACCCTAACACGTACCCTAAACCGTACCCTAACCCTAACCCTAACCCTAACCCTAACCTTAACCCTAACCCTACCCCAACCCGTACCCTAAACCTAAAGCTAACCCTAACCCTAACCCTAACCCGTACCCTAACCCTTACCCTAAACCTAACCCTAACCCGTACCCTAACCCTAATCCTAACCCTAACCCTAACCCTTACCATAACCCGTACCCTAACCCTAACCTTAACCAACCCTAACCCTAACCCTAACCCTAACCCTAACCCTTTCCTAACCCTAACACTAACCCTAAACCTAACCCTACCCCGTACCCTAACCCTAAACCGTACCCTAACCCTAACCCTAACCCTAACCCTAACCCTAAGCCTAACACATACCCTAACCCTAACCCGTACCCTAATACTAACCCTAACCCTAACCCCTAACCCTAACCCTAACCCGTTCCCTACCCTAACCCTAACCTGTACCCTAACCCTAACCCGTACCCTAAACCTAACCCTAACCCTAACCCTAACCCGTACCCTAACCCTTACCCGTACACTAACCCTGACCCGTACCCTAAACCTAACCCGTACCAAAACCCTAACACATACCCTAAACCGTACCCTAACCCATACCCTAATCCTAACCCGTACCCTAACCCGTACCTTAACCCTAAACCTAACCCTAACCGTAACCCATACCCTAAACCAAACCCTAACCCTAACACTAACCCTAACCCGTACCCTTACCCTTAACCTAAACTTAACCCTAACACGTACCCTAACCTAAATCCTAACCCTAATCCTAACCCTAACCCTAACCCGTACCCTAACCCTAACCCTAACCCTAACTCGTACCCTAACCCGTACCCTAAATCTAACCCTACCCTAACCCTAACACCTAACCTCTAACCCTAACCATAACCCTAACCCTAACCCGTGTTTTAACACTAACACTAACCCTAACCCTAACCCTAAGCAGTACCCTAAACCTAAACCTAAACGTAACCCGTACACTAACCCTAATCCCTAACGCTAACCCTAAACCGTACCCTAAACCTAACCCTAACCCTAACCCGTACCCTAACCCTAACCCTAACACTAACCCTAACCCTAACCCTAAACCTAACCCTAACCCTAACCCGTACCCTAAACCTAACCCTAACCTTAACCCTAACCCTAAACCTAACCAGTACCCTAACCCGTACCGTAACCCGTACCCTAACACTAACCCTAACCCGTACCCTAACCCTAACCCTAACCCGTACCCTAACCCGTACCCTAACCCTAACCCGTACCCTAAGCCGTACCCTAAACCTAACCCGTACCCTAACCCTAACCCGTACCCTAACCCTAACCCTAAACCTAACCCTAACCCGTACCTTAACCCTAACCCTAACCCTAATCCTAACCCTAACCTGTACCTTAACCCTAACCCTAACCCGTACCCTAAACCTAACCCTAACCCTAACCCTAACCCTAACCCTTTCCTAAACCTAACCCTAACACTAACCCTAACCTGTACCGTAACCCTAACCCGTACCCTAACGCTAACCCTAACCCTAACCCGTACGCTAAACCTAACACTAACCCTAACCCTAACCCGTACCCTAACCCTAACCCTAACCCTAAACCTAACCCTAACCCGTACCCTAAACCTAACCCTAACCTGTAACCTAACCCTAACCCGTACCCTAACCCTAACCCTAACACTAACCCGTACCCTAAACCTAACCCTAACCCTAACCCTAATCCGTACCCTAACCCTCACCCTAACCCTAACCCGTACCCTAACCCTAACACTAATCCTAAACCTAACCCGTACCCTAACCCTAACCTTAACCCGTACCCTAACCCTAACCCTAACCCTAACCCTTTCCTAACCCTAACCCTAACCCTATACCTAACCCTAACCCTAAACCGTACCCTAAAACTAACCCGTACCCTAACCCTAAACCTAACCCTAAACCTAACCCTAACCCTAACCCGTACGCTAACACTAACCTTAACCCTAACCCTAACCCTAACCCTAAACCGTACCCTAACCCTAACCCGTACCCTAACCCTAACACTAACCCCAATCCTAACCCTTACCCTAACCCCTAAACCTAACCCTAACCCGTACCATTCCCCTAACCCTAACCCGTACACTAACCCTAACCCGTACCCTAAGCCTAACCCTAACGCTAACCCCTAACCCTAAACCTAACCTGTACCCTAACCCTAACCCTAACCCGTACCCTAACCCTAACCGGTACCTTAACCCTAACACGTACCCTAACCCGTACCCTAACCCTAACCCTAACCTTAACCCTAACCCTACCCTAACCCGTACCCTAAACCTAAAGCTAACCCTAACCCTAACCCTAACCCGTACCCTAACCCTTACCCTAAACCTAACCCTAACCCGTACCCTAACCCTAATCCTAACCCTAACCCTAACCCTTACCATAACCCGTACCCTAACCCTAACCTTAACCAACCCTAACCCTAACCCTAACCCTAACCCTAACCCTTTCCTAACCCTAACACTAACCCTAAACCTAACCCTACCCCGTACCCTAACCCTAACCCGTACCCTAAACCTAACCCTAACCCTAACCCTAACCCTAACCCTAAGCCTAACACATACCCTAACCCTAACCCGTACCCTACTACTAACCCTAACCCTAACCCTAACACCTAACCCTAAACCTAACCCGTACCCTAACCCTAACCCTAACCTGTACCCTAACCCTAACCCGTACCCTAACCCTAACCCTAACCCTAACCCTAACCCGTACCCTAACCCTTACCCGTACACTAACCCTGACCCGTACCCTAAACCTAACCCGTACCAAAACCCTAACACATACCCTAAACCGTACCCTAACCCATACCCTAATCCTAACCCGTACCCTAACCCGTACCTTAACCCTAAACCTAACCCTAACCGTAACCCATACCCTAAACCAAACCCTAACCCTAACCCTAACCCTAACCCGTACCCTTACCCTTAACCTAAACTTAACCCTAACACGTACCCTAACCTAAATCCTAACCCTAATCCTAACCCTAACCCTAACCCGTACCCTAACCCTAACCCTAACCCTAACTCGTACACTAACCCGTACCCTAAACCTAACCCTAACCCTAACCCTAACCCCTAACCCCTAACCCTAACCATAACCCTAACCCTAACCCGTGTTTTAACACTAACACTAACCCTAACCCTAACCCTAAGCAGTACCCTAAACCTAACCCTAACCCTAACCCGTACCCTAACCCTAATCCCTAACCCTAACCCTAAACCGTACCCTAAACCTAACCCTAACCCTAACCCGTACCCTAACCCTAACCCTAACACTAACCCTAACCCTAACCCAAAACCTAACCCTAACCCTAACCCGTACCCTAAACCTAACCCTAAACTTAACCCTAACCCTAAACCTAACCAGTACCCTAACCCGTACCGTAACCCGTACCCTAACCCTAAACCGTACCCTAAGCCGTACCCTAAACCTAACCCGTACCCTAACCCTAACCCTAACCCTAACCCTAACCCGTACCTTAACCCTTACCCTAACCCTAACCCTAACCCGTACCCTAAACTTAACCCTAACCCTAACCCTAACCCTAACCCGTACCGTAACCCTAACCCTAACCCGTACCCTAAACCTAACCCTAACCCTAACCCTAACCCTTTCCTAAACCTAACCCTAACACTAACCCTAACCTGTACCCTAACCCTAACCCGTACCCTAACGCTAACCCTAACCCTAACCCGTACGCTAACCCTAACACTAACCCTAAACCTAACCCGTACCCTAACCCTAACCCTAACCCTAAACCTAACCCTAACCCGTACCCTAAACCTAACCCTAACCTGTAACCTAACCCTAACCCGTACCCTAACCCTAACCCTAACACTAACCCGTACCCTAAACCTAACCCTAACCCTAACCCTAATCCGTACCCTAACCCTCACCCTAACCCTAACCCGTACCCTAACCCCAACCCTAACCCTAACCCTAACCTGTACCCTAACCCGAACCCTAACCCGTACCCTAACCCGTACCCTAACCCTAACCCTAACCTGTATCCTAACCCTAACCCTAACACTAACCCTAAACCTAACCAGTACCCTAACCCTAACCTTAACCCGTACCCTAACCCTAACCCTAACCCTAACCCTTTCCTAACCCTAACCCTAACCCTATACCTAACCCTAACCCTAAACCTAACCCTAACCCTAACCCGTACCCTAACCCTAACCCTAACCCGTACCCTAAACCTAACCCTAACCCTAACCCGTACACTATCCCTAACCCTAACCCTAACCCTAACCCTAAACCTAACCCTTTCCTAAATCTAACCCTAACCCTAACCCTAACCCTAAATCGTACCCTAACCCTAAACTGTAACCTAACCCTAACCCTAACCCTAACCCTAAACCGTACGCTAACCCTAACACTAACCCTAACCCTAACCCTAACCCGTACCCTAACACTAACCCTAACCCTAACCCTAAACCGTACCCTAACCCTAACCCTAAACCTAACCCGTACCCTAACCCGAACCCGTAACCTAACCCTAACTCTAACCTTAACCCTAACTCTAACCCTAACCCGTACCCTAAACCTAACCCTAACTCTAACCCTAAACCTAACCCGTACCCTAACCCTAACCCTAAACCTAACCCTAACCCGTACCCTAACCCTAACCCGTACCCTAACCCTAACCCTAATCCTAACCCTAACCCCTAACCCTAACCCTAACCCGTACCCTAAACCTAACACTAACCCGTACCCTAACACTAACCCGTACACTAAACCTAATCCTAACCCTAACCCTAACCCTAACCTGTACCCTAACACTAACACTAACCCTAACCCGTACCCTAACCCTAACCCTAACCCTAAACCTAACCCTAACCCGTACCCTAAACCTAACCCTACATCTAACCCTAACCCTAACCCGTACGCTAAACCTAACCCTAACCCTAACCCTAACCCTAACCCGTACCCTAACCCTAAACGGTACCCTAACCCTAACCCTAACCCTAACCCCTAACCCTAACCCTAACCCGTACCCAAACCCTAACCCTAACCCGTACCCTAACCCTAACCGGTACCCTAACCCTAACACGTACCCTAACCCGTACCCTAAACCTAACCCTAATCCTAACCCTAACCCTAACCCGTACCCTAAACCTAACCCTAACCCTAACCCTAACCCGTACCCTAACACTTACCCTAAACCTAACCCTAACCCGTACCCTAACCCTAATTCTAACCCTAATCCTAACGCCTACCCGAACCCGTACCCTAACCCTAACCATAACCCTAACTCGTACCCTAACCCATACCCTAACCTTAACCCTAACCCTAACCCCTAACCCCTAAACCTAAACCTAACCCTAACCCTAACCCTAACCCGTACTTTAACACTAACACTAACCCTAAACATAACCCTAACCCGTACCCTAAACCTAACCCTAACCCTAACCCGTACCCTAACACTAACCCTAACCAGTACCCTAACCCTAACCCATACCCTAACCCTAACCCGTACCCTAACCCTAACCCATACCCTAACCCTAACCCGTACCCTAACCCTAACCCTAACCCTAACCCGTACCCTAAACCGTACCCAAAACCTAACCCGTACCCTAAACTTAACCCTAACCCTAACCCAACCCTAACCCTAACCCGAACCCTAACCCTAATCCTAACCCGTACCCTAACACGTACCCTAACCCTAACCCTAACCCCTAACCCTAACCCTAACCCTAACCCGTACCCTACCCTAACCCTTTCCTAAACCTAACCCTAAACCTAACCCTAACCCTACCCGTACCCTAACCCTAACCCGTACCCTAACACGTACCCTAAACCTAAACCTAACCCTAAACCTAACCCGTACCCTAACCCTAACCCTAACCCTAACACTAACCCGTACCCTAACCCTAACCCGTACCCTAACCCTAACCCTAACCCTAACCCCTAACCCTAACCCTAACCCGTACTCTAACGCTAACCTTAACCCTAACCCTAACCCTAACCCGTACCCTAACCCTAACCCTAACCCGTAACCTAAACCTAACCCTAACCCTAACCCTAACCCTTTGCTAACCCTAACCCTAACCCTAACCCTAACCCTAACCCTACCCCGTACCCTAACCCTAACCCTAACCCGTACCCTAACCCTAACCCTAACCCTAACCCGTACACTAACCCTAACCCTAACCCTAACCCTAACCCTAACCCTTTCCTAAACCTAACCCTAACCCTAACCCTAACCCGTACCCGTACCCTAACCCTAACCCTAACCCTAACCCTAACCCGTATCCTAACCCTAACCCGTACCCTAACCCGTACCCTAACACAAACCCTAACCCTGACCCCTAACCCCTAACCCTAACCCTAACCCTAACCCGTACCCTAACCCTAACCTTAACCCTAACCCTAACCCTAACCCGTACCCTAACCCTAACCCTAAACCGTAACCTAAACCTAACCCTAACCCTAACCCTAACCCTTTGCTAACCCTAAACCTAACCCTAACCCTAACCCGTACCCTAACCCTAACCCTAACCCGTACCCTAAACCTAACCCTAACCCTAACCCGTACACTATCCCTAACCCTAACCCTAACCCTAACCCTAACCCTAACCCTTTCCTAAATCTAACCCTAACCCTAACCCTAACCCTAAATCGTACCCTAACCCTAAACTGTACCCTAACCCTAACCCTAACCCTAACCCTAAACCGTACGCTAACCCTAACACTAACCCTAACCCTAACCCGTACCCTAACACTAACCCTAACCCTAACCCTAAACCGTACCCTAACCCTAACCCTAAACCTAACCCGTACCCTAACCCGAACCCGTAACCTAACCCTAACTCTAACCTTAACCCTAACTCTAACCCTAACCCGTACCCTAAACCTAACCCTAACTCTAACCCTAAACCTAACCCGTACCCTAACCCTAACCCTAAACCTAACCCTAACCCATACCCTAACCCTAACCCGTACCCTAACCCTAACCCTAATCCTAACCCTAACCCCTAACCCTAACCCTAACCCGTACCCTAAACCTAACACTAACCCGTACCCTAACACTAACCCGTACACTAAACCTAATCCTAACCCTAACCCTAACCCTAACCTGTACCCTAACACTAACACTAACCCTAACCCGTACCCTAACCCTAACCCTAACCCTAAACCTAACCCTAACCCGTACCCTAAACCTAACCCTACATCTAACCCTAACCCTAACCCGTACGCTAAACCTAACCCTAACCCTAACCCTAACCCTAACCCGTACCCTAACCCTAAACGGTACCCTAACCCTAACCCTAACCCTAACCCCTAACCCTAACCCTAACCCGTACCCAAACCCTAACCCTAACCCGTACCCTAACCCTAACCGGTACCCTAACCCTAACACGTACCCTAACCCGTACCCTAAACCTAACCCTAACCCTAACCCGTAGCCTATCCCTAACCCTAACCCTAACACTAACACGTACACTAACCCTAACCCGTACCCTAACCCATACCCTAACACAAACCCTAACCCTAACCCCTAACCCCTAACCCTAACCCTAACCCGTACCCTAAACCTAACCTTAACCCTAACCCTAACCCTAACCCGTACCCTAACCCTAACCCTAACCCGTAACCTAAACCTAACCCTAACCCTAACCCTAACCCTTTGCTAACCCGTACCCTAACCCTAAACCTAACCCGTACCCTAACCCTAACCCTAACGCGTACCCTAAACCTAACCCTAACCCTAACCCGTACACTAACCCTAACCCTAACCCTAACCCTAATCCTAACCCTTTCCTAAACCTAACCCTAACGCTAACCCTAACCCTAACCCGTACGCTAACCCTAACACTAACCCTAACCCTAACCCGTACACTAACCCTAACCCTAACCCAACCCTAACCCTAACCCGTACCCTAAACCTAACCCTAACCTGTAACCTAACCCTAACCCGTACCCTAACCCTAACCCTAACACTAACCCGTACCCTAAACCTAACCCTAAACCTAACCCTAAACCTAATCCGTACCCTAACCCTCACCCTAACCCTAACCCGTACCCTAACCCTAACCCTAACCCTAACCCGTACCCTAACCCGTACCCTAACCCGTACCCTAACCCGTACCCTAACCCTAACCCTAACCTGTATCCTAACCCTTACCCTAACACTAACCCTAAACCTAACCCGTACCCTAACCCTAACCGGTACCTTAACCCTAACACGTACCCTAACCCGTACCCTAAACCTAACCCTAACCCAAACCCTAACCCTAACCCTAACCCGTACCCTAAACGTAACCCTAACCCTAACCCTAACCCTAACCCGTACCCTAACAGTTACCCTAAACCTAACCCTAATCCGTACCCTAAACCTAAACCTAACCCTAATCCTAACCCTTACCCTAACCCGTACCCTCACCCTAACCCTAACCCTAACTCGTACCCTAACCCGTATTCTAACCCTAACTCTAACCCTAACCCTAACCCTAACCCCTAAACCCTAACCCTAACCCTAACCCTAACCCTAACCCTAACCCTAACACGTATTTTAACACTAACACTAACCCTAACCCTAACCCTAACCCGTACCCTAATCCTAAACCTTACCCTAACCCTAAACCTAATACTACCCTAACCCTAACCCCTAACCCTAACCCTATCCCGTACCCTAAACCTAACCCTAACCCTAACCCGTACCCTAAACCTAACCCTAACCCTATCCCGTACCCTAACACTAACCTAACCAGTACCCTAACCCTAAACCTAACCCTAACCCTAACCCGTACGCTAACCCTAACCTTAACCCTAACCCTAACCCTAACCCTAACCCGTACCCTAACCCTAACCCGTACCCTAACCCTAACACTAACCCTAATCCTAACCCTTACCCTAACCCCTAACCCTAACCCTAATCCGTACCATTCCCCTAACCCTAACCCGTACACTAACCCTAACCCGTACCCTAAACCTAATCCTAACGCTAACCCTAACCCTTACCTGTACCCTAACCCTATCCCGTACCCTAAGACTAACCCTAACGCTAACCCCTAACCCTAAACCAAACCCGTACCCTAACCCTAACCCTAACCCGTACCCTAACCCTAACCGGTACCTTAACCCTAACACGTACCCTAACCCGTACCCTAACCCTAACCCTAACCTTAACCCTAACCCTACCCTAACCCGTATCCTAAACCTAAAGCTAACCCTAACCCTAACCCTAACCCGTACCCTAATCCTTACCCTAAACCTAACCCTAACCCGTACCCTAACCCTAATCCTAACCCTAACCCTAACCCTTACCATAACCCGTACCCTAACCCTAACCTTAACCAAACCTAACCCTAACCCTAACCCTAACCCTAACCCTTTCCTAACCCTAACACTAACCCTAAACACAACCCTACCCAGTACCCTAACCCTAACCCGTACCCTAACCCTAACCCTAACCCTAACCCTAACCCTAACCCTAACACATACCCTAACCCTAACCCGTACCCTAATACTAACCCTACCCCTAACCCTAACCCCTAACCCTAACCCTAACCCGTACCCTAACCCTAACCCTAACCTGTACCCTAACCCTAACCCTAACCCTAACCCGTACCCTAACCCTAACCTAACCCTAACCCTTACCCTAACCCTTACCTGTACACTAACCCTGACCCGTACCCTAAACCTAACCCGTACCAAAACCCTAACACATACCCTAAACCGTACCCTAACCCATACCCTAATCCTAACCCGTACCCTAACCCGTATCTTAACCCTAAACCTAACCCTAACCGTAACCCATACCCTAAACCCAACCCTAACCCTAACCCTAACCCTAACCCGTACCCTTACCCTTAACCTAAACTTAACCCTAACACGTACCCTAACCTAAATCCTAAACCTAATCCTAACCCTAACCCTAACCCTACCCTAACCCTAACCCTAACCCTAACTCGTACCCTAACCCGTACCCTAAACCTAACCCTAACCCAAACCCTAAACCCTAACCCCTAACCCTAACCATAACCCTAATCCTAACCCGTGTTTTAACACTAACACTAACCCTAACCCTAACCCTAAGCAGTACCCTAAACCTAACCATAACCCTAACCCGTACCCTAACCCTAATCCCTAACCCTAACCCTAAACCGTACCCTAAACCTAACCCTAACCCTAACCCGTACCCTAACCCTAACCCTAACACTAACCCTAACCCTAACCCTAAACCTAACCCTAACCCTAACCCGTACCCTAAACCTAACCCTAACCTTAACCCTAACCCTAAACCTAACCAGTACCCTAACCCGTACCCTAACCCGTACTCTAACCCTAACCCATACCCTAACCCTAACCCTAACCCGTACCCTAACCCGTACCCTAACCCTAACCCGTAACCTAACCCGTACCCTAACCCTAACCCGTACCCTAACCCTAACCCGTACCCTAACCCTAACCCTAACCCTAACCCTAACCCTAACCCGTACCTTAACCCTTACCCTAACCCTAACCCTAACCCGTACCCTAAACTTAACCCTAACCCTAACCCTAACCCTAACCCTAACCCGTACCGTAACCCTAACCCTAACCCGTACCCTAAACCTAACCCTAACCCTAACCCTAACCCTAACCCTAACCCTTTCCAAACCCTAACCCTAACACTAACCCTAACCCGTACCCTAACCCTAACCCGTACCCTAACGCTAACCCTAACCCTAACCCGTACGCTAACCCTAACACTAACCCTAACCCTAACCCGTACACTAACCCTAACTCTAACCCTAACCCTAACCCTAACCCGTACCCTAAACCTAACCCTAACCTGTAACCTAACCCTAACCCGTACCCTAACCCTAAACCTAACACTAACCCGTACCCTAAACCTAACCCTAACCCTAACCCTAACCCTAATCCGTACCCTAACCCTCACCCTAACCCTAACCCGTACCCTAACCCTAACCCGTACCCTAACCCGTACCCTAAACCGTACCCTAACCCGTACCCTAACCCGTAACCTAACCCTAACCCTAACCCTAACCCTAACCCTAACCCTAACCCTAACCCGTACCCTAACCCTAACCCTAACCCGTACCCTAAACCTAACCCTAACCCTAACCCGTACACTATCCCTAACCCTAACCCTAACCCTAACCCTAACCCTAACCCTTTCCTAAATCTAACCCTAACCCTAACCCTAACCCTAAATCGTACCCTAACCCTAAACTGTACCCTAACCCTAACCCTAACCCTAACCCTAAACCGTACGCTAACCCTAACACTAACCCTAACCCTAACCCGTACCCTAACACTAACCCTAACCCTAACCCTAAACCGTACCCTAACCCTAACCCTAAACCTAACCCGTACCCTAACCCGAACCCGTAACCTAACCCTAACTCTAACCTTAACCCTAACTCTAACCCTAACCCGTACCCTAAACCTAACCCTAACTCTAACCCTAAACCTAACCCGTACCCTAACCCTAACCCTAAACCTAACCCTAACCCATACCCTAACCCTAACCCGTACCCTAACCCTAACCCTAATCCTAACCCTAACCCCTAACCCTAACCCTAACCCGTACCCTAAACCTAACACTAACCCGTACCCTAACACTAACCCGTACACTAAACCTAATCCTAACCCTAACCCTAACCCTAACCTGTACCCTAACACTAACACTAACCCTAACCCGTACCCTAACCCTAACCCTAACCCTAAACCTAACCCTAACCCGTACCCTAAACCTAACCCTACATCTAACCCTAACCCTAACCCGTACGCTAAACCTAACCCTAACCCTAACCCTAACCCTAACCCGTACCCTAACCCTAAACGGTACCCTAACCCTAACCCTAACCCTAACCCCTAACCCTAACCCTAACCCGTACCCAAACCCTAACCCTAACCCGTACCCTAACCCTAACCGGTACCCTAACCCTAACACGTACCCTAACCCGTACCCTAAACCTAACCCTAACCCTAACCCGTAGCCTATCCCTAACCCTAACCCTAACACTAACACGTACACTAACCCTAACCCGTACCCTAACCCATACCCTAACACAAACCCTAACCCTAACCCCTAACCCCTAACCCTAACCCTAACCCGTACCCTAAACCTAACCTTAACCCTAACCCTAACCCTAACCCGTACCCTAACCCTAACCCTAACCCGTAACCTAAACCTAACCCTAACCCTAACCCTAACCCTTTGCTAACCCGTACCCTAACCCTAAACCTAACCCGTACCCTAACCCTAACCCTAACGCGTACCCTAAACCTAACCCTAACCCTAACCCGTACACTAACCCTAACCCTAACCCTAACCCTAATCCTAACCCTTTCCTAAACCTAACCCTAACGCTAACCCTAACCCTAACCCGTACGCTAACCCTAACACTAACCCTAACCCTAACCCGTACACTAACCCTAACCCTAACCCAACCCTAACCCTAACCCGTACCCTAAACCTAACCCTAACCTGTAACCTAACCCTAACCCGTACCCTAACCCTAACCCTAACACTAACCCGTACCCTAAACCTAACCCTAAACCTAACCCTAAACCTAATCCGTACCCTAACCCTCACCCTAACCCTAACCCGTACCCTAACCCTAACCCTAACCCTAACCCGTACCCTAACCCGTACCCTAACCCGTACCCTAACCCGTACCCTAACCCTAACCCTAACCTGTATCCTAACCCTTACCCTAACACTAACCCTAAACCTAACCCGTACCCTAACCCTAACCGGTACCTTAACCCTAACACGTACCCTAACCCGTACCCTAAACCTAACCCTAACCCAAACCCTAACCCTAACCCTAACCCGTACCCTAAACGTAACCCTAACCCTAACCCTAACCCTAACCCGTACCCTAACAGTTACCCTAAACCTAACCCTAATCCGTACCCTAAACCTAAACCTAACCCTAATCCTAACCCTTACCCTAACCCGTACCCTCACCCTAACCCTAACCCTAACTCGTACCCTAACCCGTATTCTAACCCTAACTCTAACCCTAACCCTAACCCTAACCCCTAAACCCTAACCCTAACCCTAACCCTAACCCTAACCCTAACCCTAACACGTATTTTAACACTAACACTAACCCTAACCCTAACCCTAACCCGTACCCTAATCCTAAACCTTACCCTAACCCTAAACCTAATACTACCCTAACCCTAACCCCTAACCCTAACCCTATCCCGTACCCTAAACCTAACCCTAACCCTAACCCGTACCCTAAACCTAACCCTAACCCTATCCCGTACCCTAACACTAACCTAACCAGTACCCTAACCCTAAACCTAACCCTAACCCTAACCCGTACGCTAACCCTAACCTTAACCCTAACCCTAACCCTAACCCTAACCCGTACCCTAACCCTAACCCGTACCCTAACCCTAACACTAACCCTAATCCTAACCCTTACCCTAACCCCTAACCCTAACCCTAATCCGTACCATTCCCCTAACCCTAACCCGTACACTAACCCTAACCCGTACCCTAAACCTAATCCTAACGCTAACCCTAACCCTTACCTGTACCCTAACCCTATCCCGTACCCTAAGACTAACCCTAACGCTAACCCCTAACCCTAAACCAAACCCGTACCCTAACCCTAACCCTAACCCGTACCCTAACCCTAACCGGTACCTTAACCCTAACACGTACCCTAACCCGTACCCTAACCCTAACCCTAACCTTAACCCTAACCCTACCCTAACCCGTATCCTAAACCTAAAGCTAACCCTAACCCTAACCCTAACCCGTACCCTAATCCTTACCCTAAACCTAACCCTAACCCGTACCCTAACCCTAATCCTAACCCTAACCCTAACCCTTACCATAACCCGTACCCTAACCCTAACCTTAACCAAACCTAACCCTAACCCTAACCCTAACCCTAACCCTTTCCTAACCCTAACACTAACCCTAAACACAACCCTACCCAGTACCCTAACCCTAACCCGTACCCTAACCCTAACCCTAACCCTAACCCTAACCCTAACCCTAACACATACCCTAACCCTAACCCGTACCCTAATACTAACCCTACCCCTAACCCTAACCCCTAACCCTAACCCTAACCCGTACCCTAACCCTAACCCTAACCTGTACCCTAACCCTAACCCTAACCCTAACCCGTACCCTAACCCTAACCTAACCCTAACCCTTACCCTAACCCTTACCTGTACACTAACCCTGACCCGTACCCTAAACCTAACCCGTACCAAAACCCTAACACATACCCTAAACCGTACCCTAACCCATACCCTAATCCTAACCCGTACCCTAACCCGTATCTTAACCCTAAACCTAACCCTAACCGTAACCCATACCCTAAACCCAACCCTAACCCTAACCCTAACCCTAACCCGTACCCTTACCCTTAACCTAAACTTAACCCTAACACGTACCCTAACCTAAATCCTAAACCTAATCCTAACCCTAACCCTAACCCTACCCTAACCCTAACCCTAACCCTAACTCGTACCCTAACCCGTACCCTAAACCTAACCCTAACCCAAACCCTAAACCCTAACCCCTAACCCTAACCATAACCCTAATCCTAACCCGTGTTTTAACACTAACACTAACCCTAACCCTAACCCTAAGCAGTACCCTAAACCTAACCATAACCCTAACCCGTACCCTAACCCTAATCCCTAACCCTAACCCTAAACCGTACCCTAAACCTAACCCTAACCCTAACCCGTACCCTAACCCTAACCCTAACACTAACCCTAACCCTAACCCTAAACCTAACCCTAACCCTAACCCGTACCCTAAACCTAACCCTAACCTTAACCCTAACCCTAAACCTAACCAGTACCCTAACCCGTACCCTAACCCGTACTCTAACCCTAACCCATACCCTAACCCTAACCCTAACCCGTACCCTAACCCGTACCCTAACCCTAACCCGTAACCTAACCCGTACCCTAACCCTAACCCGTACCCTAACCCTAACCCGTACCCTAACCCTAACCCTAACCCTAACCCTAACCCTAACCCGTACCTTAACCCTTACCCTAACCCTAACCCTAACCCGTACCCTAAACTTAACCCTAACCCTAACCCTAACCCTAACCCTAACCCGTACCGTAACCCTAACCCTAACCCGTACCCTAAACCTAACCCTAACCCTAACCCTAACCCTAACCCTAACCCTTTCCAAACCCTAACCCTAACACTAACCCTAACCCGTACCCTAACCCTAACCCGTACCCTAACGCTAACCCTAACCCTAACCCGTACGCTAACCCTAACACTAACCCTAACCCTAACCCGTACACTAACCCTAACTCTAACCCTAACCCTAACCCTAACCCGTACCCTAAACCTAACCCTAACCTGTAACCTAACCCTAACCCGTACCCTAACCCTAAACCTAACACTAACCCGTACCCTAAACCTAACCCTAACCCTAACCCTAACCCTAATCCGTACCCTAACCCTCACCCTAACCCTAACCCGTACCCTAACCCTAACCCGTACCCTAACCCGTACCCTAAACCGTACCCTAACCCGTACCCTAACCCGTAACCTAACCCTAACCCTAACCCTAACCCTAACCCTAACCCTAACCCTAACCCGTACCTTAACCCTTACCCTAACCCTAACCCTAACCCGTACCCTAAACTTAACCCTAACCCTAACCCTAACCCTAACCCTAACCCGTACCGTAACCCTAACCCTAACCCGTACCCTAAACCTAACCCTAACCCTAACCCTAACCCTAACCCTTTTCAAACCCTAACCCTAACACTAACCCTAACCCGTACCCTAACCCTAACCCGTACCCTAACGCTAACCCTAACCCTAACCCGTACGCTAACCCTAACACTAACCCTAACCCTAACCCGTACACTAACCCTAACTCTAACCCTAACCCTAACCCTAACCCGTACCCTAAACCTAACCCTAACCTGTAACCTAACCCTAACCCGTACCCTAACCCTAAACCTAACACTAACCCGTACCCTAAACCTAACCCTAACCCTAACCCTAACCCTAATCCGTACCCTAACCCTCACCCTAACCCTAACCCGTACCCTAACCCTAACCCTAACCCTAACCCGTACCCTAACCCGTACCCTAACCCGTACCCTAACTCGTACCCTAACCCTAACCCTAACCTGTATCCTAACCCTTACCCTAACACTAACCCTAAACCTAACCCGTACCCTAACCCTAACCTTAACCCGTACCCTAACCCTAACCCTAATCGTAACCCTTTCCTAACCCTAACCCTAACCCTATACCTAACCCTAACCCTAACCCGTACCCTAAAACTAACCCGTACCCTAACCCTAACCCTAACCCTAAATCTAACCCTAACCCTAACCCGTACGCTAACCCTAACCCTAACCCGTACCCTAACCCTAACCCGTACCGTAACACTAACCCTAACCCTAATCCTAACCCTAACCCCTAACCCTAACACTAACCCGTACCCTAACCCTACCCTAACCCGTACCCTAACCCTAACCCGTACCCTAACCTGTACCCTAACCCTAACACGTACCTTAACACTAACCCTAAACCTAAACCCTAACCCTAACCCTAACCCGTACCCTAACCCTACCCCTAACACGTACCCTAACCCTAACCGGTACCCTAAACCTAACACGTACCCTAACCCGTACCCTAACCCTAACCCTAACCGTAAACCGTACCCTAAACCTAACCCTAACCCTAACCCGTACCCATACCCGTACCCTAAACTTACCCTAAACCTAACCCTAACCCGTACCCTAAACCAAAACCTAACCCTAACACTAACCCTTACCCTAACCCGTACCCTAACCCTAACCCTAACCCTAACTCGTACCCTAACCCATACCCTAACCTTAACCCTAACCCTAACTCCTAACCCCTAACCCTAACCCTAACCCTAACCCTAACCCGTACTTTAACACTAACACTAACCCTAACCCTAAACCTAACCCGTACCCTAAACCTAAACCTTACCCTAAACCTAACCCTAACCCTTACCCTAACCCTAACCCAACCCGTACCCTAAACCTAACCCTAAACCTAACCCGTACCCTAACCCTAACGCTAACCAGTACCCTAACCCTAACCCTAACCCTAACCCGTACCCTAACCCGTACCCTAACCCTAACCCGTAAACTAACCATAACCCTAACCCTAACCCAACCCTAACCCTAACCCGTACCCAAACCCTAACCCTAACCCGTACCCTAATACGTACCCTAACCCTAAC
This sequence comes from Urocyon cinereoargenteus, assembly GCA_032313775.1. Lineage (NCBI taxonomy): Eukaryota > Metazoa > Chordata > Mammalia > Carnivora > Canidae > Urocyon > Urocyon cinereoargenteus. The sequence continues at coordinate 148,983 of JAVLSZ010000132.1, read as the reverse complement.
CCGTACCTTAACCCTAACCCTAACCCTAGCCCGTACCCTAACCCGTACCCTAACCCTAACCCTAACCCTTTCATAAACCTAACACTAAACCTAACCCTAACCCTAACCTGTACCCTAACCCTAACCCGTACCCTAACCCGTACCCTAACCCTAACCCTAACCCTAACCCGTAGCCTATCCCTAACCCTAACCCTAACACTAACACGTACACTAACCCTAACCCGTACCCTAACCCATACCCTAACACAAACCCTAACCCTAACCCCTAACCCCTAACCCTAACCCTAACCCGTACCCTAAACCTAACCTTAACCCTAACCCTAACCCTAACCCGTACACTAACCCTAACCCTAACCCGTAACCTAAACCTAACCCTAACCCTAACCCTAACCCTTTGCTAACCCGTACCCTAACCCTAACCCTAACCCGTACCCTAACCCTAACCCTAACGCGTACCCTAAACCTAACCCTAACCCTAACCCGTACACTAACCCTAACCCTAACACTAACCCTAATCCTAACCCTTTCCTAAACCTAACCCTAATGCTAACCCTAACCCTAAATCGTACCCTAACCCTAAACTGTACCCTAACCCTAACCCTAACCCTAACCCTAAACCGTACGCTAACCCTAACACTAACCCTAACCCTAACCCTAACCCGTAACCTAACACTAACCCTAACCCTAACCCTAACCCGTACCCTAACCCTAAACCTAACCCTAACCCGTACCCTAACCCGAACCCGTACCCTAACCCTAACTCTAACCTTAACCCTAACTCTAACCCTAACCCGTACCCTAAACCTAACCCTAACTCTAACCCTAAACCTAACCCGTACGCTAACCCTAACCCTAACCCTAACCCTAACCCGTACCCTAACCCTAACCCGTACCCTAACCCTAACCCTAATCCTAACCCTAACCCCTAACCCTAACCCTAACCCGTACCCTAAACCTAACACTAACACGTACCCTAACACTAACCCGTACCCTAAACCTAATCCTAACCCTAACCCTAACCCTAACCCTAACCTGTACCCTAACACTAACACTAACCCTAACCCGTACCCTAACCCTAACCCTAACCCTAACCCTAACTCGTACCCTAAACCTAACCCTACCTCTAACCCTAACCCTAACCCGTACGCTAACCCTAACCCTAACCCTAACCTGTACCCTAACCCGTACCCTAACCCTAAACGGTACCCTAACCCTAACCCTAACCCTAACCCCTAACCCTAACCCTAACCCGTACCCTAACCCTAACCCGTAAGCTAACCCTAACACGTACCCTAACCCTAACAGGTACCCTAACCCGTACCCTAAACCTAACCCTAATCCTAACCCTAACCCTAACCCGTACCCTAAACCTAACCCTAACCCTAACCCTAACCGTAACCCGTACCCTAACACTTACCCTAAACCTAACCCTAACCCGTACCTTAACAACAATTCTAACCCTAATCCTAACCCCTACCCTAACCCGTACCCTAACCCTAACCATAACGCTAACTCGTACCCTAACCCGTACCCTAACCCTAACCCTAACCCTAACCCCTAACCCCTAACCCTAACCCTAACCCTAACCCTAACCCTAACCCGTACCCTAACCATAACCCAACCCTAACCCTAACCCTAATCCTAACCCTAACCCCTAACCCTAACCCTAACCCGTACCCTAATCCTAACCCTAACCCGTACCCTAACCGTAACACGTACCCTAAACCTAATTCTAACCCTAACCCTAAACCTAACCTGTACCCTAACCCTAACACTAACCCAAACCCGTACCCTAACCCTAACCCTAACCCTAACCGTAACCCTAACCCTAACCCGTACCCTAAACCTAACCCTAACTCTAACCCTAACCCTAACCCGTACGCTAACCCTAACCCTAACCCTAAACCTAACCCTAACCCGTACCCTAACCCTAACCCGTACCCTAACCCTAACCCTAACCCTAACCCCTAACCCTAACCCTAACACGTACCCTAACCCTAACCCTAACACGTACCCTAACCCTAACCGGTACCCTAACCCTAACACGTACTCTAACCCGTCCCCTAAACGAAACCCTAACCCTAACCCTAACCCTAACCCTAACCCTAACGCGTACCCTAACACTTACCCTAAACCTAACCCTAACCCGTACCCTAACCCTAATCCTAACCCTAACCCTAACTCGTACCCTAACCCGTACCGTAACCCTAACCCTAACCCTAACCCCTAAACCCTAACCCTAACCCTAAACCTAACCCTAACCCGTACTTTAACACTAACACTAACCCTAACCCCAACCCTAACCCGTACCCTAAACCTAAACCTTACCCTAACCCTAACCCTAACACTTACCCTAACCCTAACCCCTAACCCTAAACCTAACCCGTACCCTAAACCTAACCCTAACACTAACCCGTACCCTAAACCTAACCCTAACCCTAACCCGTACCCTAACACTAACCCTGACCAGTACCCTAACCCTAAACCTAACGCTAACCCTAACCCGTACGTTAACCCTAACCTTAATCCTAACCCTAACCCTAACCCGTACCCTAACCCTAACCCATACCCTAACCCTAAACCTAACCCTAATCCAAACCCTAACCCTAACCCCTAACCCTAACCCTAACTCGTACCCTTCCCCTAACCCTAAACCGTACCCTAACCCTAACCCGTACGCTAAACCTAATCCTAACCCTAACCCTAACCCTAACCTCTACCCTAACCCTAACCCGTACCCTAAGCCTAACCCTAATGCTAACCCCTAACACTAAACCTAACCTGTAACCAACCCTAACCCTAACCCGTACCCTAACCCTAACCGGTACCTTAACCCTAACACGTATCCTAACCCGTACCTAACCCTAACCCTAAACTTAACCCTAACCCTACCCTAACCCGTACCCTAAACCTAAACCTTACCCTAACCCTAACCCTGACCCGTACCCTAACCCTTACCCTAAACCTAACCCTAACCCATACCCTAACCCTAATCCTAACCCTAACCCTAACCCTTACCCTAACCCGTACCCTAACCCTAACCTTAACCAACCCTAACCATAACCCTAACCCTAACCCTAACCCTTTCCTAACCCTAACCCTAACCCTAACCCTAAACCGTACCCTAACCCTAACCCTAAACCTAACCCTAACCCTACCCCGTACGCTATCCCTAACTCTAAACCTAACCCTAAACCTAACCCTAACACGTACCCTAACCCTAATCCGTACCCTAATCCTAACCCTAACCCTAACCCTAACCCCTAACCATAACCCTAAGCCGTACCCTAACCCTAACCCCAACCTGTACCCTAACCCTAACCCGTACCCTAACCCTAACCCTAACCCTAACCCTAAACCTAACCCGTACCCTAACCCTTACCTGTACCCTAACCCTGACCCGTACCCTAACCCTAACCCGTACCCTAACCCTAACACATACCCTAACCCGTACCCTAACCCGTACCCTAATCCTAACCCGTACCCTAACCCGTACCTTAACCCTAACCCTAACCCTAACCCTAACCCTTACCCTAAACCAAACCCTAACCCTAACCCTAACCCTAACCCTAACACGTACCCTTACCCTTAACCTAAACTTAACCCTAACCCGTACCCTAACCCTAATCCTAACCCTAATCCTAACCCTACCCCTAACCCGTACCCTAACCCTAACCCTAACACTAACTCGTAGCCTAACCCGTACCCTAACCCTAACGCTAACCAGTACCCTAACCCTAACCCTAACCCGTACCCTAACCCTAACCCATACCCTAACCCTAACCAGTACCCTAACCCGTACCCTAACGCTAACCCGTACCCTAACCCTAACCCTAACCCTAACCCAACCCTAACCCTAACCCGTACCCTAACCCTAAACCTAACCCGTATCCTAACATGTACCCTAACCCTAACCCGTACCTTAACCCTAACCCTAACCCTAACCCTAACCCTTTCCTAAACCTAACCCTAAACCTAACCCTAACCCTAACCCGTACCCTAACCCTAACCCGTACCCTAACACGTACCCTAAACCTAACCCTAACCCTAACCCTAACCCGTACCCTAACCCTAACCCTAACCCTAACACTAACCCATACCCTAACCCTAACCCGTACCCTAACCCGTACCCTAACCCTAACCCTAACCCTAACCCCTAACCCCTAAACCTAACCCTAACCCTAACCCGTACCCTAACCCTAACCCTAACCCTAACCCTAACCCTAACCCTATCCCGTACCCTAACCCTAACCCTAACCCGTACCCTAACCCTAACCCTAACCCTAACCCTAACCCTAACCCTTTGCTAAACCTAACCCTAACAATAACCCTAACCCAAACCCTAACCCTTACCCTAACCCGTACCCTAACCCTAACCCTAACCCGTACCCTAACCCTAACCCTAACCCTAACCCTAATCCGTACCCTAACCCTAACCCTAACCCTAACCCTTTCCTAACCCTAACCCTAACCCTAACCCAAAACCTAAATCGTACCCTAACCCTAACCTGTACCCTAACCCTAACACTAACCCTAACCCTAACCCTAACCGTAACCCGTAAGCTAACCCTAACCTAACCCTAACCCTAACCCTAAACCGTACCCTAAACCTAACCCTAACCCTAACCCTAACCCTAACCGGTACCCTAATCCTAACCCTAACCCGTACCCTAACCCTAACCCGTACCCTAACCCTAACCCTAACCTTAACCCTAACCCGTACCCTAAAAATAACCCTAACTCTAACCCTAACCCTAACCCGTACGCTAACCCTAACCCTAACCCTAACCCTAACCCGTACCCTAACACTAACCTGTACCCTAAACCTAATCCTAACCCTAATCCTAACCTTAACCCCTAACCCTAACCCAAACCCGTACCCTAACCCTAACCCGTACCCTAACCCTAACCCGTACCCTAAACCTAATCCTAACCCTAACCCTAACCATAACCTGTACCCTAACCCTAACACTAACCCTAACCAGTACCCTAACCCTAACACTAACCCGTACCCTAACCCTAACCCGTCCCCTAAACCTAACCCTAACTCTAACCCTAACCCTAACCTGTACGCTAACCCTAACCCTAACCCTAACCCTAACCCTAACCCGTACCCTAACCCTAACCCATACCATAACCCTAACCCTAACCCTACCCCCTAATCCTAACCCTTACCCGTACCCTACCCCTAACCCTAACCCTAACCCTAACGCGTACCCTAACACTTACCCTAAACCTAACCCTAACCCGTACCCTAACCCTAATCCTAACCCTAACCCTAACTCGTACCCTAACCCGTACCATACCCTAACCTTAACCCTAACCCCTAAACCCTAACCCTAACCCTAACCCTAACCCTAACCCGTACTTTAACACTAACACTAACCCTAACCCTAACCCTAACCCGTACCCTTATCCTAAACCTTACCCTAACCCTAACCCTAACACTTACCCTAACCCTAACCCCTAACCCTAACCCTATCCCGTACCCTAAACCTAACCCTAACCCTAACCCGTACCCTAAACCTAACCCTAACCCTAACCCGTACCCTAACACTAACCTAACCAGTACCCTAACCCTAAACCTAACCCTAACCCTAACCCGTACGCTAACCCTAACCTTAACCGTAACCCTAACCCTAACCCTAACCCGTACCCTAACCCTAACCCGTACCCTAACCCTAACACTAACCCTAATCCTAACCCTTACCCTAACCCCTAACCCTAACCCTAACCCGTACCATTCCCCTAACCCTAACCCGTACACTAACCCTAACCCGTACCCTAAACCTAATCCTAACGCTAACCCTAACCCTTACCTGTACCCTAACCCTATCCCGTACCCTAAGCCTAACCCTAACGCTAACCCCTAACCCTAAACCTAACCCGTACCCTAACCCTAACCCTAACCCGTACCCTAACCCTAACCGGTACCTTAACCCTAACACGTACCCTAAACCGTACCCTAACCCTAACCCTAACCCTAACCTTAACCCTAACCCTACCCTAACCCGTACCCTAAACCTAAAGCTAACCCTAACCCTAACCCTAACCCGTACCCTAACCCTTACCCTAAACCTAACCCTAACCCGTACCCTAACCCTAATCCTAACCCTAACCCTAACCCTTACCATAACCCGTACCCTAACCCTAACCTTAACCAACCCTAACCCTAACCCTAACCCTAACCCTAACCCTTTCCTAACCCTAACACTAACCCTAAACCTAACCCTACCCCGTACCCTAACCCTAACCCGTACCCTAACCCTAACCCTAACCCTAACCCTAACCCTAAGCCTAACACATACCCTAACCCTAAACCGTACCCTAATACTAACCCTAACCCTAACCCCTAACCCTAACCCTAACCCGTTCCCTACCCTAACCCTAACCTGTACCCTAACCCTAACCCGTACCCTAACCCTAACCCTAACCCTAACCCTAACCCGTACCCTAACCCTTACCCGTACACTAACCCTGACCCGTACCCTAAAACTAACCCGTACCAAAACCCTAACACATACCCTAAACCGTACCCTAACCCATACCCTAATCCTAACCCGTACCCTAACCCGTACCTTAACCCTAAACCTAACCCTAACCGTAACCCATACCCTAAACCAAACCCTAACCCTAACCCTAACCCTAACCCGTACCCTTACCCTTAACCTAAACTTAACCCTAACACGTACCCTAACCTAAATCCTAACCCTAATCCTAACCCTAACCCTAACCCGTACCCTAACCCTAACCCTAACCCTAACTCGTACCCTAACCCGTACCCTAAATCTAACCCTACCCTAACCCTAACACCTAACCTCTAACCCTAACCATAACCCTAACCCTAACCCGTGTTTTAACACTAACACTAACACTAACCCTAACCCTAAGCAGTACCCTAAACCTAAACCTAAACGTAACCCGTACCCTAACCCTAATCCCTAACGCTAACCCTAAACCGTACCCTAAACCTAACCCTAACCCTAACCCGTACCCTAACCCTAACCCTAACACTAACCCTAACCCTAACCCTAAACCTAACCCTAACCCTAACCCGTACCCTAAACCTAACCCTAACCTTAACCCTAACCCTAAACCTAAACAGTACCCTAACCCGTACCGTAACCCGTACCCTAACACTAACCCTAACCCGTACCCTAACCCTAAACCTAACCCGTACCCTAACCCGTACCCTAACCCTAACCCGTACCCTAAGCCGTACCCTAAACCTAACCCGTACCCTAACCCTAACCCGTACCCTAACCCTAACCCTAAACCTAACCCTAACCCGTACCTTAACCCTAACCCTAACCCTAACCCTAACCCGTACCTTAACCCTAACCCTAACCCGTACCCTAAACCTAACCCTAACCCTAACCCTAACCCTAACCCTTTCCTAAACGTAACCCTAACACTAACCCTAACCTGTACCCTAACCCTAACCCGTACCCTAACGCTAACCCTAACCCTAACCCGTACGCTAAACCTAACACTAACCCTAACCCTAACCCGTACCCTAACCCTAACCCTAACCCTAAACCTAACCCTAACCCGTACCCTAAACCTAACCCTAACCTGTAACCTAACCCTAACCCGTACCCTAACCCTAACCCTAACACTAACCCGTACCCTAAACCTAACCCTAACCCTAACCCTAATCCGTACCCTAACCCTCACCCTAACCCTAACCCGTACCCTAACCCTAACCTTAACCCGTACCCTAACCCTAACACTAACCCTAAACCTAACCCGTACCCTAACCCTAACCTTAACCCATACCCTAACCCTAACCCGTACCCTAACCCTAACCCTAATCCTAACCCTAACCCCTAACCCTAACCCTAACCCGTACCCTAAACCTAACACTAACCCGTACCCTAACACTAACCCGTACACTAAACCTAATCCTTACCCTAACCCTAACCCTAACCTGTACCCTAACACTAACACTAACCCTAACCCGTACCCTAACCCTAACCATAACCCTAAACCTAACCCTAACCCGTACCCTAAACCTAACCCTACATCTAACCCTAACCCTAACCCGTACGCTAAACCTAACCCTAACCCTAACCCTAACCCGTACCCTAACCCTAAACGGTACCCTAACCCTAACCCTAACCCTAACCCCTAACCCTAACCCTAACCCGTACCCAAACCCTAACCCTAACCCGTACCCTAACCCTAACCGGTACCCTAACCCTAACACGTACCCTAACCCGTACCCTAAACCTAACACTAATCCTAACCCTAATCCTAACCCGTACCCTAAACCTAACCCTAACCCTAACCCTAACCCTAACCCGTACCCTAACACTTACCCTAAACCTAACCCTAACCCGTACCCTAACCCTAATCCTAACCCTAATCCTAACGCCTACCCTAACCCGTACCCTAACCCTAACCATAACCCTAACTCGTACCCTAACCCGTACCCTAACCTTAACCCTAACCCTAACCCCTAACCCCTAACCCTAAACCTAACCCTAACCCTAACCCTAACCCGTACTTTAACACTAACACTAACCCTAACCCTAACCCTAACCTAACCCGTACCCTAAACCTAACCCTAACCCTAACCCGTACCCTAACACTAACCCTAAACAGTACCCTAACCCTAACCCATACCCTAACCCTAACCCGTACCCTAACCCTAAACCTAACCCTAACCCGTACCCTAAACCGTACCCAAAACCTAACCCGTACCCTAACCTTAACCCTAACCCTAACCCAACCCTAACCCTAACCCGAACCCTAACCCTAATCCTAACCCGTACCCTAACACGTACCCTAACCCTAACCCTAACCCCTAACCCTAACCCTAACCCTAACCCTAACCCGTACCCTAACCCTAACCCTTTCCTAAACCTAACCCTAAACCTAACCCTAACCCTAACCCGTACCCTAACCCTAACCCGTACCCTAACACGTACCCTAAACCTAACCCTAACCCTAAACCTAACCCGTACCCTAACCCTAACCC
>JAVLSZ010000132.1:100000-135000 GCA_032313775.1 Urocyon cinereoargenteus | reverse complement strand
CGTACTCTAACCCTAAACCTAACCTTAACCCTGACCCTAAACCTAACCAGTACCCTAACCCGTACCCTAACCCGTACCCTAACCCTAACCCGTACCCTATCCCTAACCCTAACCCTAACCCTAACCCTAAACCGTACCCTAACCCGTACCCTAACACTAACCCGTTCCCTAACCCTAACCCGTACCCTAACCCTAACCCTAAACTTAACCCTAACTCTAACCCTAACCCGTACCCTAAACCTAACCCTAACCCTAACCCTAACCCCTAACCCTAACCCTAACCCGTACCCTAACCCTAACCCTAACCTGTACCCTAACCCTAACCCGTACCCTAACCCTAACCCTAACACTAACCCTAACCCTAACCCATACACGAACCCTTACCCGTACGCTAACCCTGACCCGTACCCTAACCCTAACCCATACCAAAACCCTAACACATACCCTAACCCCTACCCTAACCCATACCCTAATCCTAACCCGTACCCTAACCCGTACCTTAACCCTAACCCTAACCCTAACCCTAACCCTAACCCGTACCCTAAACCAAACCCTAACCCTAACCCTAACCCTAACCCGTACCCTTACCCTTAACCTAAACTTAACTCTAACCCGTACCCTAACCTAAATCCTAACCCTAATCCTAACCCTAACCCTAACCCGTACCCTAACCTAACCCTAACCCTAACTCGTACCCTAACCCGTACCCTAAACCTAACCCTAACCCTAACCCTAACCCCTAACCCCTACCCTAACCATAACCCTAACCCTAACCCGTGTTTTAACACTAACACTAACCCTAACCCTAACACTAAGCAGTACCCTAAACCTAAACCTAACCCTAACCCGTACCCTAACCCTAATCCCTAACCCTAACCCTAACCCGTACCCTAAACCTAACCCTAACCCTAACCCGTAACCTAACCCTAACCCTAACCCTAACCCTAACCCTAAACCTAACCCTAACCCTAACCCGTACTCTAACCCTAAACCTAACCTTAACCCTGACCCTAAACCTAACCAGTACCCTAACCCGTACCCTAAACCGTACCTTAACCCTAACCCGTACCCTATCCCTAACCCTAAACCTAACCCGTACCCTAACCCGTACCCTAACCCGTACCCTAACCCTAACCCGTACCCTAACCCTAACCCGTACCCTAACCCTAACCCTAACCTTAACCCTAACTCTAACCCTAACCCGTACCCTAAACCTAACCCTAACTCTAACCCTAAACCTAACCCGTACGCTAACCCTAACCCTAACCCGTACCCGTACCCTATCCCTAACCCGTACCCTAACCCTAACCCTAATACTAACACTAACCCCTAACCCTAACCCTAACCCGTACCCTAAACCTAACACTAACCCGTACCCTAACACTAACCCGTATCCTAAACCTAATCCTAACCCTAACCCTAACCCTAACCTGTACCCTAACAATAAAAATAACCCTAACCCGTACCCTAACCCTAACCCTAACCCTAACCCTAACCCGTACCCTAAACCTAACCCTAAACCTAACCCTAAACCTAACCCGTACGCTAACCCTAACCCTAACCCTAACCCTAAACCTAACCCGTACCCTAACCCTAACCCGTACCCTAACCCTAACCCTAATCCTAACCCTAACCCCTAACCCTAAACCTAACCCGTACCCTAAACCTAACACTAACCCGTACCCTAACACTAACCCGTACCCTAAACCTAATCCTAACCCTAACCCTAACCCTAACCTGTACCCTAACACTAACACTAACCCTAACCCGTACCCTAACCCTAACCCTAACCCTAACCCTAACCCGTACCCTAAACCTAACCCTAACTCTAACCCTAACCCTAACCCGTACGCTAACACTAACCCTAACCCTAACCCTAAACCTAACCCGTACCCTAACCCTAAACCGTACCCTAACCCTAACCCTAACCCCTAACCCTAACCCTAACCCGTACCGTAACCCTAACCCTAACCCGTACCCTAACCCTAAACGGTACCCTAAACCTAACACGTACCCTAACCCGTACCCTAAACCTAACCCTAATCCTAACCCTAACCCTATCCCGTACCCTAAACCTAACCCTAACCCTAACCCTAACCCTAACCCGTACCCTAACACTTACCCTAAACCTAACCATAACCCGTACCCTAACCCTAATCCTAACCCTAATCCTAACCCTTTCCCTAACCCGTACCCTAACCTTAACCATAACCCTAACTCATACCCTAACCCGTACCCTAACCCTAACCCTAACCCTAACCCCTAACCCCTAACCCTAAACCTAACCCTAACCCTAACCCTAACCCGTACTTTAACACTAACACTAACCCTAACCCTAACCCTAACCCGTACCCTAAACCTAACCCTAACCCTAACCCTAACCCAACCCTAACCCTAACCCGAACCCTAACCCTAATCCTAACCCGTACCCTAACACGTACCCTAACCCTAACCCTAACCCTAACCCCTAACCCTAACCCTAAACCTAACCCTAACCCGTACCCTAACCCGTACCCTAACCCTTTCCTAAACCTAACCCTAAACCTAACCCTAACCCTAACCCGTACCCTAACCCTAACCCTAACCCTAACACGTACCCTAAACCTAACCCTAACCCTAACCCTAACCCGTACCCTAACCCTAACCCTAACCCTAACACTAACCCGTACCCTAACCCTAACCCGTACCCTAACCCTAACCCTAACCCTAACCCTAACCCTAACCCGTACCCTAACCCTAACCCTAACCCGTACCCGTACCCTAACCCTAACCCTAACCCTTTGCTAAACCTAACCATAACACTAACCCTAACCCAAACCCTAACCCTTACCCTAACCCGTACCCTAACCCTAACCCTAACCCGTACCATAACCCTAACCCTAACCCTAACCCGTACCCGTACCCTAACCCTAACCCTAACCCTAACCCTTTCCTAACCCTAATCCTAACCCTAACCCTAACCCTAAATCGTACCCTAACCCTAACCCGTACCCTAACCCTAACACTAACCCTAACCCTAACCCTAACCCTAACCCGTACGCTAACCCTAACACTAACCCTAACCCTAACCCTAACCCGTACCCTAACCCTAACCCTAACCCTAACCCTAACCAGCACCCTAACCCTAACCCTAACCCGTACCCTAACCCTAACCCGTACCCTAACCCTAACCCTAACCCTAACCCGTACCCTAAAAATAAACCTAAATCTAACCCTAACCCTAACGCGTACGCTAACCCTAACCCTAAGCCTAACCCTAACCCGTACCCTTATCCTAACCCGTACCCTAACCCTAACCCTAACCCTAACCCTAACCCGTACCCTAACCCTAACCCGTACCCGTACCCTAACCCTAACCCTAACCCTAACCCTTTGCTAAACCTAACCCTAACACTAACCCTAACCCAAACCCTAACCCTTACCCTAACCCGTACCCTAACCCTAACCCTAACCCGTACCCTAACCCTAACCCTAACCCTAACCCTAACCCGTACCCTAAACCTAACCCTAACCCTAACCCTTTCCTAACCCTAATCCTAACCCTAACCCTAACCCTAAATCGTACCCTAACCCTAACCTGTACCCTAACCCTAACACTAACCCTAACCCTAACCCTAACCCTAACCCGTACGCTAACCCTAACACTAACCCTAACCCTAACCCTAACCCGTACCCTAACCCTAACCATAACCCTAACCCTAACCAGCACACTAACCCTAACCCTAACCCGTACCCTAACCCTAACCCGTACCCTAACCCTAACCCTAACCCTAACCCTAACCCGTACCCTAAAATTAAACCTAACTCTAACCCTAACCCTAACCCGTACGCTAACCCTAACCCTAACCCTAACCCTAACCCGTACCCTAACCCTAACCCGTACCCTAAACCTAACCCTAACCCTAATCCTAACCCTAACCCCTAAACCTAAACCTAACCCGTACCCTAACCCTAACCCTAACCCGTAACCTAACCCTAACCCGTACCCTAAACCTAATCCTAACCCTAACCCTAACCCTAACCTGTACCCTAACCCTAACACTAACCCTAACCCGTACCCTAACCCTAACCCTAACCCTAACCCTAACCCGTACCCTAAAATTAAACCTAACTCTAACCCTAACCCTAACCCGTACGCTAACCCTAACCCTAACCCTAACCCTAACCCGTACCCTAACCCTAACCCGTACCCTAACCCTAACCCGTACCCTAAAACTAACCCTAACTCTAACCCTAACCCTAACCCGTACGCTAACCCTAACCCTAACCCTAACCCTAACCCTAACCCTAACCCTAAACCGTACCCTAACCCTAACCCGTACCATAACCCTAACCCTAACCCTAACCCCTAACCCTAAACCTTACCCGTAACCTAAACCTAACCCTAACCCGTACCCTAACCCTAACTGGTACCCTAACCCTAACACGTACCCTAACCCGTACCCTAAACCTAACCCTAACCCTAAACCTAACCCTAACTCGTACCCTAAACCTAACCCTAACCCTAACCCTAACCCTAACCCGTACCCTAACAGTTACCCTAAAACTAACCCTAACCCGTACCCTAAACCTAATCCTAACCCTAATCCTAACCCTTACCCTAACCGGTACCCTAACCCTAACCCTAACCCTAACTCGTACCCTAACCCGTATCCTAAACCTAACCCTAAACCTAACCCTAACCCTAACCCCTAAACCCTAACCCTAACCCTAACCCTAACCCTAACCCGTACTTTAAAACTAACACTAATCCTAACCCTAACCCTAACCCATACCCTAATCCTAAACCTTACCCTAACTCGTACCCTAAACCTAACCCTAATCCTAACCCTAACCCGTACCCTAACAGTTACCCTAAAACTAACCCTAACCCGTACCCTAAACCTAATCCTAACCCTAATCCTAACCCTTACCCTAACCGGTACCCTAACCCCTAACCCTAACCCTAACCCGTACCCTAAACCTAACCCTAACCCTAACCCGTACCCTTAACCTAACCCTAACGCTAACCCGTACCCTAACACTAACCTAACCAGTACCCTAACCCTAAACCTAACCCTAACCCTAACCCGTACGCTAACCCTAAACTTAACCCTACCCCTAACCCTAACCCGTACCCTAACCCTAACCCGTACCCTAACCCAAACAGTAACCCTAATCCTAACCCTAACCCTAACCCCTAACCCTAACCCTAACCCGTACCATTCCCCTAACCCTAACCCGTACACTAAACCTAACCCGTACCCTAAACCTAATCCTAACGCTAACCCTAACCCTTACCTGTACCCTAACCCTATCCCGTACCCTAAGCCTAACCCTAACGCTAACCCCTAACCCTAAACCTAACCCGTACCCTAACCCTAACCCTAACCCGTACCCTAACCCTAACCGGTACCTTAACCCTAACACGTACCCTAACCCGTACCCTAACCCTAAACCTAACCTTAACCCTAACCCTACCCTAACCCGTACCCTAAACCTAAACCTAACCCTAAATCTAACCCTAACCCGTACCCTAACCCTTACCCTAAACCTAACCCTAACCCGTACCCTAAACCTAATCCTAACCCTAACCCTAACCTTTACCCTAACCCGTACCCTAACCCTAACCTTAACCAACCCTAACCCTAACCCTAACCCTAACCCTAACCCTTTCCTAACCCTAACACTAACCCTAAACCTAACCCTACCCCGTACCCTAACCCTAACCCGTACCCTAACCCTAACCCTAACCCTAACCCTAACCCTAACCCGTACGTTATCCCTAACTCTAACACTAACCATAAACCTAACCCTAACACATACCCTAACCCTAACCCGTACGCTAATACTAACCCTAACCCTAACCCTAACCCCTAACCCTAACCCTAACCCGTACCCTAACCCTAACCCTAACCTGTACCCTAACCCTAACCCGTACACTAACCCTAACCCTAACCCTAACCCTAACCCGTACCCTAACCCTTACCCGTACGCTAACCCTGACCCGTACCCTAACCCTAACCCGTACCAAAACCCTAACACATACCCTAACCCGTACCCCAACCCATACCCTAATCCTAACCCGTACACTAACCCGTACCTTAACCCTAACCCTATCCCTAAACCTAACCCGTACCCTAAACCAAACCCTAACCCTAACCCTAACCCTAACCCGTACCCTTACCCTTAACCTAAACTTAACACTAACCCGTACCCTAACCTAAATCCTAACCCTAATCCTAACCCTAAACCTAACCCGTACCCTAACCCTAACCCTAACCCTAAATCTTACCCTGACCCGTACCCTAAACCTAACCCTAACCCTAACCCTAACCCCTAACCCCTAACCCTAAACATAACCCTAACCCTAACCCGTGTTTTAACACTAACACTAACCCTAACCCTAACCCTAAGCAGTACCCTAAACCTAACCCAAACCCTAACCCGTACCCTCACCCTAACCCCTAACACTAACCCTAACCCGTACCCTAAACCTAACCCTAACCCTAACCCGTACCCTAACCCTAACCCTAACCCTAATCCTAACCCTAAACCTAACCCTAACCCTAACCCGTACCCTAACCCTAAACCTAACCTTAACCCTAAACCTAAACCTAACCACTACCCTAACCCGTACCCTAACCCGTAACCTAACCCTAACCCGTACCCTAACCCTAACCCGTACCCTAACCCGTACCCTAACCCGTACCCTAACCCTAACCCGTACCCTAACCCGTACCCTAACCCTAACCCGTACCCTAACCCTAACCCGTAACCTAACCCTAACCCTAACCCTAACCCTAACCCTAACCCGTACCTTAACCCTTACCCTAACACTAACCCTAACCCGTACCCTAAACCTAACCCTAACCCTAACCCTAACCCGAACCCTAACCCGTACCCTAACCCTAACCCTAACCCGTACCCTAAACCTAACCCTAACCCTAACCCTTTCCTAACCCTAACACTAACCCTATACCTAAGCCTAACCCTAACCCGTACCCTAACCCTAACCCGTACCCTAACCCTAACCCTAACCCTAAACCGTACGCTAACCCTAACCCTAACTCTAACCCTAACCCTAACCCTAACCCGTACCCTAACCCTAACCCTAACCCTAACACTAACCCGTACCCTAACCCTAAACCGTACCCTAACCCTAACCCGTACCCTAACCCTAACCCGTACCCTAACCCTAAACCGTACCCGTACCCTAACCCTAACCCTTTGCTAAACCTAACCCTATCACTAACCCTAACCCAAACCCTAACCCTTACCCTAACCCGTACCCTAAACCTAACCCTAACCCGTACCCTAACCCTAACCCTAACCCTAACCCGTACCTTAACCCTAACCCTAACCCAACCCTTTCCTAACCCTAATCCTAACCCTAACCCTAACCCTAAATCGTACCCTAACCCTAACCTGTACCCTAACCCTAATACTAACCCTAACCCTTACCCTAACCCTAACCCGTACGCTAACCCTAACACTAACCCTAACCCTAACCCTAACCCGTACCCTAACCCTAACCCTAACCCTAACCCTAACCCTAACCAGCACCCTAACCCTAACCCTAACCCGTACCCTAAACCTAACCCGTACCCTAACCCTAACCCTAACACTAACCCTAACCCGTACCCTAAAAATAAACCTAACGCTAACCCTAACCCTAACCCGTACGCTAACCCTAACCCTAACCCTAACCCTAACCCGTACCCTAACCCTAACCCGTACCCTAAACCTAACCCTAACCCTAATCCTAACCCTAACCCCTAAACCTAAACCTAACCCGTACACTAACCCTAACCCTAACTCGTAACCTAACCCTAACCCTTACCCTAAACCTAATCCTAACCCTAACCCTAACCCTAACCTGTACCCTAACCCTAACACTAACCCTAACCCGTACCCTAACCCTAACACTAACCCGTACCCTAACCCTAACCCATACCCTAAAACTAACCCTAACTCTAACCCTAACCCTAACCCGTA
The DNA here is from genome assembly GCA_032313775.1 of Urocyon cinereoargenteus. Lineage (NCBI taxonomy): Eukaryota > Metazoa > Chordata > Mammalia > Carnivora > Canidae > Urocyon > Urocyon cinereoargenteus. Next base: position 127,023 of record JAVLSZ010000132.1, on the reverse strand, counting down.
CGCTAACCCTAACCCTAACCCTAACCCTAACCCTAACCCTAAACCGTACCCTAACCCTAACCCGTACCATAACCCTAACCCTAATCCTAACATTTAACCCGTACCCTAAACCAAACCCTAACCCTAACCCTAACCCTTTCCTAACCCTAACCCTAACCCTAACCCCTAACCCTAACCCTTACCCGTACCCTAAACCTAACCCTAACCCGTACCCTAAACCCAACTGGTACCCTAACCCTAACACGTACCCTAACCCGTACCCTAAACCTAACCCTAACCCTAACCCTAACCCTAACTCGTACCCTAAACCTAACCCTAACCCTAACCCTAACCCTAACCCGTACCCTAACAGTTACCCTAAAACTAACCCTAACCCGTACCCTAAACCTAATCCTAACCCTAATCCTAACCCTTACCCTAACCGGTACCCTAACCCTAACCCTAACCCTAACTCGTACCCTAACCCGTATCCTAACCCTAACCCTAAACCTAACCCTAACCCTAACCCCTAAACCCTAACCCTAACCCTAACCCTAACCCGTACTTTAACACTAACAATAACCCTAACCCCTAACCCTAACCCATACCCTAATCCTAAACCTTACCCTAACCCTAACCCTAACACTTACCCTAACCCTAACCCCTAACCCTAACCCTAAACCGTACCCTAAACCTAAACCTAACCCTAAACCGTACCCTTAACCTAACCCTACGCTAACCCGTACCCTAACACTAACCTAACCAGTACCCTAACCCTAAACCTAACCCTAACCCTAACCCATACGCTAACCTAACCTTAACCTTACCCCTAACCTAACCGTACCCTAACCCTAACCCGTACCCTTACACTTAACCTAAACTTAACTCTAACCCGTACCCTAACCCTAAATCCTAACCTAATCCTAACCCTAACCCTAACCCGTACCCTAACCCTAACCCTAACCCTAACACGTGCCCTAACCCGTACCCTAAACCTAACCCTAACCCTAACCCTAACCCCTAACCCCTAACCCTAACCATAACCCTAAACCTACCCGTGTTTTAACACTAACACTAACCCTAACCCTAACCCTAAGCAGTACCCTAAACCTAACCCAAACCCTAACCCGTACCCTCACCCTAATCCCTAACCCTAACCTTAACCCGTACCCTAAACCTAACCCTAACCCTAACCCGTACCCTAACCCTAACCCTAACCCTAACCCTAACCCGTACGCTAACCCTAACACTACCCTAACCTAACCGTACCCTAACCCAACCCTAACCCTAACCCGTAACCCTACCTAACCTACGTACCTAAACCTAACCCTAACCCGTACCCTAACCCTAACCCGTACCCTAATCCGAACCCTAACCCTTTCCTAACCCTAACCCTAACCCTATACCTAAGCCTAACCCTAACCCGTACCCTAACTCTAACCCGTACCCTAACCCTAACACTAACCCTAAACCTAACCCTAACCCTAAACCGTACGCTAACGCTAACCCTAACCTAAACCTAACCCTAACCCGTACCCTAACCCTAACCCGTACCGTAACACTAAACCTAACCCTAACCCTACCCTAACCCCTAACCCTAACACTAACCCGTACCCCGTAACCTAACCCTAACCCGTACCCTAACCTGTACCCTAACCCTAACACGTACCCTAACACTAACCCTAACCCTAACCCCTAAACCTAACCCTAACCCGTACCCTAACCCTAACCCTAACAAGTACCCTAACCCTAACCGGTACCCTAACCCTAACACGTACCCTAAACCGTACCCTAACCCTAACCCTAACCCTAACCCTAACCCGTACCCTAAACCTAACCCTAACCCTAACCTGTACCCGTACCCGTTCCGTAACCCTTACACTAAACCTAACCCTAACCCGTACCCTAACCCTAAACCTAACCCTAACACTAACCCTTACCCTAACCCGTTCCCTAACCCTAACCCTAACTCGTACCCTAACCCATACCCTAACCCTAACCCTCTCCCTAACCCCTAACCCCTAACCCTAACCCTAACCCTAACCCGTACTTTAACACTAACACTAAACCTAACACCTAACCCTAACCCGTACCCTAAACCTAACCTTACCCTAAACCTAACCCTAACCCTTACCCTAACCCTAACCCAACCCGTACAGTAAACCTAACCCTAACCCTAACCCTTACCCTAACCCTAACCCTAATCCTAACCCTAACCCTTTCCTAACCCTAAACCCCTAACCCTAACTCTAACCCGTACCCTAAACCTAACCCTAACCCTAACCCGTACCCTAACCCTAACCCTAAACCTAACCCGTACCCTAACCCTAACGCTAACCAGTACCCTAACCCTAACCCTAACCCGTACTCTAAACCTAACACTAACCCGTACCCTAACCCTAACCCTACCTAACCGTAAACCGTACCCTAACCCGTACCCTAACCCTAACCCGTACCCTAACCCTAACCCCTAACCCCTAACCCTAACAATAACCCTAACCCTAACCCGTCTTTTAACACTAACACTAACCCTAACCCTAACCCTAAGCAGTACCCTAAACCTAACCTAACCCTAACCCGTACCCTAACCCTAATCCCTAACCCTAACCTTAACCCGTACCCTAAACCTAACCCGTACCCTAACCCTAACCCTAACCCTAACCCTAACCCTAAACCTAACCCTAACCCTAACCCGTACTCTAACCCTAAACCTAACCTTAACCCTGACCCTAAACCTAACCAGTACCCTAACCCGTACCCTAACCCGTACCCTAACCCTAACCCGTACCCTATCCCTAACCCTAACCCTAACCCTAACCCTAACCCTAAACCGTACCCTAACCCGTACCCTAACCCTAACCCGTTCCCTAACCCTAACCCGTACCCTAACCCTAACCCTAAACTTAACCCTAACTCTAACCCTAAACCGTACCCTAAACCTAACCCTAACCCTAACCCTAACCCCTAACCCTAACCCTAACCCGTACCCTAACCCTAACCCTAACCTGTACCCTAACCCTAACCCGTACCCTAACCCTAACCCTAACACTAACCCTAACCCTAACCCATACACGAACCCTTACCCGTACGCTAACCCTGACCCGTACCCTAACCCTAACCCATACCAAAACCCTAACACATACCCTAACCCCTACCCTAACCCATACCCTAATCCTAACCCGTACCCTAACCCGTACCTTAACCCTAACCCTAACCCTAACCCTAACCCTAACCCTAACCCTAACCCGTACCCTAAACCAAACCCTAACCCTAACCCTAACCCTAACCCGTACCCTTACCCTTAACCTAAACTGTAACTCTAACCCGTACCCTAACCTAAATCCTAACCCTAATCCTAACCCTAAACCTAACCCGTACCCTAACCTAACCCTAACCCTAACTCGTACCCTAACCCGTACCCTAAACCTAACCCTAACCCTAACCCTAACCCCTAACCCCTACCCTAACCATAACCCTAACCCTAACCCGTGTTTTAACACTAACACTAACCCTAACCCTAACACTAAGCAGTACCCTAAACCTAAACCTAACCCTAACCCGTACCCTAACCCTAATCCCTAACCCTAACCCTAACCCGTACCCTAAACCTAACCCTAACCCTAACCCGTAACCTAACCCTAACCCTAACCCTAACCCTAACCCTAAACCTAACCCTAACCCTAACCCGTACTCTAACCCTAAACCTAACCTTAACCCTGACCTTAACCTAACCAGTACCCTAACCCGTACCCTAACCCGTACCTTAACCCTAACCCGTACCCTATCCCTAACCCTAAACCTAACCCGTACCCTAACCCGTACCCTAACCCTAACCCGTACCCTAACCCTAACCCGTACCCTAACCCTAACCCTAACCTTAACCCTAACGCTAACCCTAACCCGTACCCTAAACCTAACCCTAACTCTAACCCTAAACCTAACCCGTACGCTAACCCTAACCCTAACCCGTACCCGTACCCTAACCCTAACCCGTACCCTAACCCTAACCCTAATACTAACCCTAACCCCTAACCCTAACCCTAACCCGTACCCTAAAACTAACACTAACCCGTACCCTAACACTAACCCGTATCCTAAACCTAATCCTAACCCTAACCCTAACCCTAACCTGTACCCTAACAATAAAAATAACCCTAACCCGTACCCTAACCCTAACCCTAACCCAACCCGTACCCTAAACCTAACCCTAACCCTAACCCTTTCCTAACCCTAACACTAACCCTATACCTAAGCCTAACCCTAACCCGTACCCTAACCCTAACCCGTACCCTAACCCTAACCCTAACCCTAAACCGTACGCTAACCCTAACCCTAACTCTAACCCTAACCCTAACCCTAACCCGTACCCTAACCCTAACCCTAACCCTAACACTAACCCGTACCCTAACCCTAAACCGTACCCTAACCCTAACCCGTACCCTAACCCTAACCCGTACCCTAACCCTAAACCGTACCCGTACCCTAACCCTAACCCTTTGCTAAACCTAACCCTATCACTAACCCTAACCCAAACCCTAACCCTTACCCTAACCCGTACCCTAAACCTAACCCTAACCCGTACCCTAACCCTAACCCTAACCCTAACCCGTACCTTAACCCTAACCCTAACCCAACCCTTTCCTAACCCTAATCCTAACCCTAACCCTAACCCTAAATCGTACCCTAACCCTAACCTGTACCCTAACCCTTATACTAACCCTAACCCTTACCCTAACCCTAACCCGTACGCTAACCTAACACTAACCCTAACCCTAACCCTAACCCGTACCCTAACCCTAACCCTAACCCTAACCCTAACCCTAACCAGCACCCTAACCCTAACCCTAACCCGTACCCTAAACCTAACCCGTACCCTAACCCTAACCCTAACACTAACCCTAACCCGTACCCTAAAAATAAACCTAACGCTAACCCTAACCCTAACCCGTACGCTAACCCTAACCCTAACCCTAACCCTAACCCGTACCCTAACCCTAACCCGTACCCTAAACCTAACCCTAACCCTAATCCTAACCCTAACCCCTAAACCTAAACCTAACCCGTACACTAACCCTAACCCTAACTCGTAACCTAACCCTAACCCTTACCCTAAACCTAATCCTAACCCTAACCCTAACCCTAACCTGTACCCTAACCCTAACACTAACCCTAACCCGTACCCTAACCCTAACACTAACCCGTACCCTAACCCTAACCCATACCCTAAAACTAACCCTAACTCTAACCCTAACCCTAACCCGTACGCTAACCCTAACCCTAACCCTAACCCTAACCCTAACCCTAAACCGTACCCTAACCCTAACCCGTACCATAACCCTAACCCTAATCCTAACATTTAACCCGTACCCTAAACCAAACCCTAACCCTAACCCTAACCCTTTCCTAACCCTAACCCTAACCCTAACCCCTAACCCTAACCCTTACCCGTACCCTAAACCTAACCCTAACCCGTACCCTAAACCCAACTGGTACCCTAACCCTAACACGTACCCTAACCCGTACCCTAAACCTAACCCTAACCCTAACCCTAACCCTAACTCGTACCCTAAACCTAACCCTAACCCTAACCCTAACCCTAACCCGTACCCTAACAGTTACCCTAAAACTAACCCTAACCCGTACCCTAAACCTAATCCTAACCCTAATCCTAACCCTTACCCTAACCGGTACCCTAACCCTAACCCTAACCCTAACTCGTACCCTAACCCGTATCCTAACCCTAACCCTAAACCTAACCCTAACCCTAACCCCTAAACCCTAACCCTAACCCTAACCCTAACCCGTACTTTAACACTAACAATAACCCTAACCCTAACCCTAACCCATACCCTAATCCTAAACCTTACCCTAACCCTAACCCTAACACTTACCCTAACCCTAACCCCTAACCCTAACCCTAAACCGTACCCTAAACCTAAACCTAACCCTAAACCGTACCCTTAACCTAACCCTAACGCTAACCCGTACCCTAACACTAACCTAACCAGTACCCTAACCCTAAACCTAACCCTAACCCTAACCCATACGCTAACCCTAACCTTAACCTTACCCCTAACCCTAACCCGTACCCTAACCCTAACCCGTACCCTTACACTTAACCTAAACTTAACTCTAACCCGTACCCTAACCTAAATCCTAACCCTAATCCTAACCCTAACCCTAACCCGTACCCTAACCCTAACCCTAACCCTAACACGTGCCCTAACCCGTACCCTAAACCTAACCCTAACCCTAACCCTAACCCCTAACCCCTAACCCTAACCATAACCCTAAACCTAACCCGTGTTTTAACACTAACACTAACCCTAACCCTAACCCTAAGCAGTACCCTAAAACCTAACCCAAACCCTAACCCGTACCCTCACCCTAATCCCTAACCCTAACCTTAACCCGTACCCTAAACCTAACCCTAACCCTAACCCGTACCCTAACCCTAACCCTAACCCTAACCCTAACCCGTACGCTAACCCTAACACTAACCCTAACCCTAACCCGTACCCTAACCCTAACCCTAACCCTAACCCGTACCCTAAACCTAACCCTAACCCGTACCCTAACCCTAACCCGTACCCTAATCCGAACCCTAACCCTTTCCTAACCCTAACCCTAACCCTATACCTAAGCCTAACCCTAACCCGTACCCCTAACTCTAACCCGTACCCTAACCCTAACACTAACCCTAAACCTAACCCTAACCCTAAACCGTACGCTAACGCTAACCCTAACCCTAAACCTAACCCTAACCCGTACCCTAACCCTAACCCGTACCGTAACACTAAACCTAACCCTACCCTAACCCTAACCCCTAACCCTAACACTAACCCGTACCCTAACCCGTAACCTAACCCTAACCCGTACCCTAACCTGTACCCTAACCCTAACACGTACCCTAACACTAACCCTAACCCTAACCCCTAAACCTAACCCTAACCCGTACCCTAACCCTAACCCTAACACGTACCCTAACCCTAACCGGTACCCTAACCCTAACACGTACCCTAAACCGTACCCTAACCCTAACCCTAACCCTAACCCTAACCCGTACCCTAAACCTAACCCTAACCCTAACCTGTACCCGTACCCGTTCCGTAACCCTTACACTAAACCTAACCCTAACCCGTACCCTAACCCTAAACCTAACCCTAACACTAACCCTTACCCTAACCCGTTCCCTAACCCTAACCCTAACTCGTACCCTAACCCATACCCTAACCCTAACCCTCTCCCTAACCCCTAACCCCTAACCCTAACCCTAACCCTAACCCGTACTTTAACACTAACACTAAACCTAACCCTAACCCTAACCCGTACCCTAAACCTAAACCTTACCCTAAACCTAACCCTAACCCTTACCCTAACCCTAACCCAACCCGTACAGTAAACCTAACCCTAACCCTAACCCTTACCCTAACCCTAACCCTAATCCTAACCCTAACCCTTTCCTAACCCTAACCCCTAACCCTAACTCTAACCCGTACCCTAAACCTAACCCTAACCCTAACCCGTACCCTAACCCTAACCCTAAACCTAACCCGTACCCTAACCCTAACGCTAACCAGTACCCTAACCCTAACCCTAACCCGTACTCTAAACCTAACACTAACCCGTACCCTAACCCTAACCCTAACCGTAAACGTAAACCGTACCCTAACCCGTACCCTAACCCTAACCCGTACCCTAACCCTAACCCCTAACCCCTAACCCTAACAATAACCCTAACCCTAACCCGTCTTTTAACACTAACACTAACCCTAACCCTAACCCTAAGCAGTACCCTAAACCTAAACCTAACCCTAACCCGTACCCTAACCCTAATCCCTAACCCTAACCTTAACCCGTACCCTAAACCTAACCCGTACCCTAACCCTAACCCTAACCCTAACCCTAACCCTAAACCTAACCCTAACCCTAACCCGTACTCTAACCCTAAACCTAACCTTAACCCTGACCCTAAACCTAACCAGTACCCTAACCCGTACCCTAACCCGTACCCTAACCCTAACCCGTACCCTATCCCTAACCCTAACCCTAACCCTAACCCTAAACCGTACCCTAACCCGTACCCTAACCCTAACCCGTTCCCTAACCCTAACCCGTACCCTAACCCTAACCCTAAACTTAACCCTAACTCTAACCCTAAACCGTACCCTAAACCTAACCCTAACCCTAACCCTAACCCCTAACCCTAACCCTAACCCGTACCCTAACCCTAACCCTAACCTGTACCCTAACCCTAACCCGTACCCTAACCCTAACCCTAACACTAACCCTAACCCTAACCCATACACGAACCCTTACCCGTACGCTAACCCTGACCCGTACCCTAACCCTAACCCATACCAAAACCCTAACACATACCCTAACCCCTACCCTAACCCATACCCTAATCCTAACCCGTACCCTAACCCGTACCTTAACCCTAACCCTAACCCTAACCCTAACCCTAACCCGTACCCTAAACCAAACCCTAACCCTAACCCTAACCCTAACCCGTACCCTTACCCTTAACCTAAACTTAACTCTAACCCGTACCCTAACCTAAATCCTAACCCTAATCCTAACCCTAAACCTAACCCGTACCCTAACCTAACCCTAACCCTAACTCGTACCCTAACCCGTACCCTAAACCTAACCCTAACCCTAATCCTAACCCCTAACCCCTACCCTAACCATAACCCTAACCCTAACCCGTGTTTTAACACTAACACTAACCCTAACCCTAACACTAAGCAGTACCCTAAACCTAAACCTAACCCTAACCCGTACCCTAACCCTAATCCCTAACCCTAACCCTAACCCGTACCCTAAACCTAACCCTAACCCTAACCCGTAACCTAACCCTAACCCTAACCCTAACCCTAACCCTAAACCTAACCCTAACCCTAACCCGTACTCTAACCCTAAACCTAACCTTAACCCTGACCTTAACCTAACCAGTACCCTAACCCGTACCCTAACCCGTACCTTAACCCTAACCCGTACCCTATCCCTAACCCTAAACCTAACCCGTACCCTAACCCGTACCCTAACCCTAACCCGTACCCTAACCCTAACCCGTACCCTAACCCTAACCCTAACCTTAACCCTAACGCTAACCCTAACCCGTACCCTAAACCTAACCCTAACTCTAACCCTAAACCTAACCCGTACGCTAACCCTAACCCTAACCCGTACCCGTACCCTAACCCTAACCCGTACCCTAACCCTAACCCTAATACTAACCCTAACCCCTAACCCTAACCCTAACCCGTACCCTAAAACTAACACTAACCCGTACCCTAACACTAACCCGTATCCTAAACCTAATCCTAACCCTAACCCTAACCCTAACCTGTACCCTAACAATAAAAATAACCCTAACCCGTACCCTAACCCTAACACTAACCCTAACCCGTACCCTAAACCTAACCCTAAACCTAACCCTAACCCTAACCCGTACGCTAACCCTAACCCTAACCCTAACCCTAAACCTAACCCGTACCCTAACCCTAACCCGTACCCTAACCCTAACCCTAATCCTAACCCTAACCCCTAACCCTAAACCTAACCCGTACCCTAAACCTAACACTAACCCGTACCCTAACACTAACCCGTACCCTAAACCTAATCCTAACCCTAACCCTAACCCTAACCTGTACCCTAACACTAACACTAACCCTAACCCGTACCCTAACCCTAACCCTAACCCTAACCCTAACCCGTACCCTAAACCTAACCCTAACTCTAAACCTAACCCTAACCCGTACGCTAACCCTAACCCTAACCCTAACCCTAACCCGTACCCTAACCCTAACCCGTACCCTAAACCTAACCCTAACCCTAATCCTAACCCTAACCCCTAAACCTAAACCTAACCCGTACCCTAACCCTAACCCTAACCCGTAACCTAACCCTAACCCGTACCCTAAACCTAATCCTAACCCTAACCCTAACCCTAACCTGTACCCTAACCCTAACACTAACCCTAACCCGTACCCTAACCGTGAACCGTACCCTAACCCTAACCCTAAACCCTAACCCTAACCCTAACCCGTACCGTAACCCTAACCCTAACCCGTACCCTAACCCTAAACGGTACCCTAACCCTAACACGTACCCTAACCCGTACCCTAAACCTAACCCTAATCCTAACCCTAACCCTATCCCGTAACCTAAACCTAACCCTAACCCTAACCCTAACCCTAACCCGTACCCTAACACTTACCCTAAACCTAACCATAACACGTACCCTAACCCTAATCCTAACCCTAATCCTAACCCTTACCCTAACCCGTACCCTAACCTTAACCATAACCCTAACTCGTACCCTAACCAGTACCCTAACCCTAACCCTAACCCTAACCCCTAACCCCTAACCCTAAACCTAACCCTAACCCTAACCCTAACCCGTACTTTAACACTAACACTAACCCTAAACCTAACCCTAACCCGTACCCTAAACCTAACCCTAACCCTAACCCTAACCCAACCCTAACCCTAACCCGAACCCTAACCCTAATCCTAACCCGTACCCTAACACGTACCCTAACCCTAACCCTAACCCTAACCCCTAACCCTAACCCTAAACCTAACCCTAACCCGTACCCTAACCCGTACCCTAACCCTTTCCTAAACCTAACCCTAAACCTAACCCTAACCCTAACCCGTACCCTAACCCTAACCCGTACCCTAACACGTACCCTAAACCTAACCCTAACCCTAACCCTAACCCGTACCCTAACCCTAACCCTAACCCTAACACTAACCCGTACCCTAACCCTAACCCGTACCCTAACCCTAACCCTAACCCTAACCCTAACCCTAACCCGTACCCTAACCCTAACCCGTACCCGTACCCTAACCCTAACCCTAACCCTTTGCTAAACCTAACCATAACACTAACCCTAACCCAAACCCTAACCCTTACCCTAACCCGTACCCTAACCCTAACCCTAAACCGTACCATAACCCTAACCCTAACCCTAACCCGTACCCGTACCCTAACCCTAACCCTAACCCTAACCCTTTCCTAACCCTAATCCTAACCCTAACCCTAACCCTAAATCGTACCCTAACCCTAACCTGTACCCTAACCCTAACACTAACCCTAACCCTAACCCTAACCCTAACCCGTACGCTAACCCTAACACTAACCCTAACCCTAACCCTAACCCGTACCCTAACCCTAACCCTAACCCTAACCCTAACCAGCACCCTAACCCTAACCCTAACCCGTACCCTAACCCTAACCCGTACCCTAACCCTAACCCTAACCCTAACCCTAACCCGTACCCTAAAAATAAACCTAAATCTAACCCTAACCCTAACCCGTACGCTAACCCTAACCCTAAGCCTAACCCTAACCCGTACCCTTATCCTAACCCGTACCCTAACCCTAACCCTAACCCTAACCCGTACCCTAACCCTAACCCGTACCCGTACCCTAACCCTAACCCTAACCCTAACCCTTTGCTAAAACTAACCCTAACACTAACCCTAACCCAAACCCTAACCCTTACCCTAACCCGTACCCTAACCCTAACCCTAACCCGTACCCTAACCCTAACCCTAACCCTAACCCTAACCCGTACCCTAAACCTAACCCTAACCCTAACCCTTTCCTAACCCTAATCCTAACCCTAACCCTAACCCTAAATCGTACCCTAACCCTAACCTGTACCCTAACCCTAACACTAACCCTAACCCTAACCCTAACCCTAACCCGTACGCTAACCCTAACACTAACCCTAACCCTAACCCTAACCCGTACCCTAACCCTAACCATAACCCTAACCCTAACCAGCACACTAACCCTAACCCTAACCCGTACCCTAACCCTAACCCGTACCCTAACCCTAACCCTAACCCTAACCCTAACCCGTACCCTAAAAATAAACCTAACTCTAACCCTAACCCTAACCCGTACGCTAACCCTAACCCTAACCCTAACCCTAACCCGTACCCTAACCCTAACCCGTACCCTAAACCTAACCCTAACCCTAATCCTAACCCTAACCCCTAAACCTAAACCTAACCCGTACCCTAACCCTAACCCTAACCCGTAACCTAACCCTAACCCGTACCCTAAACCTAATCCTAACCCTAACCCTAACCCTAACCTGTACCCTAACCCTAACACTAACCCTAACCCGTACCCTAACCCTAACACTAACCCGTACCCTAACCCTAACCCGTACCCTAAAACTAACCCTAACTCTAACCCTAACCCTAACCCGTACGCTAACCCTAACCCTAACCCTAACCCTAACCCTAACCCTAACCCTAAACCGTACCCTAACCCTAACCCGTACCATAACCCTAACCCTAACCCTAACCCCTAACCCTAAACCTTACCCGTACCCTAAACCTAACCCTAACCCGTACCCTAACCCTAACTGGTACCCTAACCCTAACACGTACCCTAACCCGTACCCTAAACCTAACCCTAACCCTAACCCTAACCCTAACCCTAACTCGTACCCTAAACCTAACCCTAACCCTAACCCTAACCCTAACCCGTACCCTAACAGTTACCCTAAAACTAACCCTAACCCGTACCCTAAACCTAATCCTAACCCTAATCCTAACCCTTACCCTAACCGGTACCCTAACCCTAACCCTAACCCTAACTCGTACCCTAACCCGTATCCTAACCCTAACCCTAAACCTAACCCTAACCCTAACCCCTAAACCCTAACCCTAACCCTAACCCTAACCCTTTGCTAAAACTAACCCTAACACTAACCCTAACCCAAACCCTAACCCTTACCCTAACCCGTACCCTAACCCTAACCCTAACCCGTACCCTAACCCTAACCCTAACCCTAACCCTAACCCGTACCCTAAACCTAACCCTAACCCTAACCCTTTCCTAACCCTAATCCTAACCCTAACCCTAACCCTAAATCGTACCCTAACCCTAACCTGTACCCTAACCCTAACACTAACCCTAACCCTAACCCTAACCCTAACCCGTACGCTAACCCTAACACTAACCCTAACCCTAACCCTAACCCGTACCCTAACCCTAACCATAACCCTAACCCTAACCAGCACACTAACCCTAACCCTAACCCGTACCCTAACCCTAACCCGTACCCTAACCCTAACCCTAACCCTAACCCTAACCCGTACCCTAAAAATAAACCTAACTCTAACCCTAACCCTAACCCGTACGCTAACCCTAACCCTAACCCTAACCCTAACCCGTACCCTAACCCTAACCCGTACCCTAAACCTAACCCTAACCCTAATCCTAACCCTAACCCCTAAACCTAAACCTAACCCGTACCCTAACCCTAACCCTAACCCGTAACCTAACCCTAACCCGTACCCTAAACCTAATCCTAACCCTAACCCTAACCCTAACCTGTACCCTAACCCTAACACTAACCCTAACCCGTACCCTAACCCTAACACTAACCCGTACCCTAACCCTAACCCGTACCCTAAAACTAACCCTAACTCTAACCCTAACCCTAACCCGTACGCTAACCCTAACCCTAACCCTAACCCTAACCCTAACCCTAACCCTAAACCGTACCCTAACCCTAACCCGTACCATAACCCTAACCCTAACCCTAACCCCTAACCCTAAACCTTACCCGTACCCTAAACCTAACCCTAACCCGTACCCTAACCCTAACTGGTACCCTAACCCTAACACGTACCCTAACCCGTACCCTAAACCTAACCCTAACCCTAACCCTAACCCTAACCCTAACTCGTACCCTAAACCTAACCCTAACCCTAACCCTAACCCTAACCCGTACCCTAACAGTTACCCTAAAACTAACCCTAACCCGTACCCTAAACCTAATCCTAACCCTAATCCTAACCCTTACCCTAACCGGTACCCTAACCCTAACCCTAACCCTAACTCGTACCCTAACCCGTATCCTAACCCTAACCCTAAACCTAACCCTAACCCTAACCCCTAAACCCTAACCCTAACCCTAACCCTAACCCTAAACCGTACTTTAACACTAACACTAATCCTAACCCTAACCCTAACCCATACCCTAATCCTAAACCTTACCCTAACTCGTACCCTAAACCTAACCCTAATCCTAACCCTAACCCGTACCCTAACAGTTACCCTAAAACTAACCCTAACCCGTACCCTAAACCTAATCCTAACCCTAATCCTAACCCTTACCCTAACCGGTACCCTAATCCCTAACCCTAACCCTAACCCGTACCCTAAACCTAACCCTAACCCTAACCCGTACCCTTAACCTAACCCTAACGCTAACCCGTACCCTAACACTAACCTAACCAGTACCCTAACCCTAAACCTAACCCTAACCCTAACCCGTACGCTAACCCTAACCTTAACCCTACCCCTAACCCTAACCCGTACCCTAACCCTAACCCGTACCCTAACCCAAACAGTAACCCTAATCCTAACCCTAACCCTAACCCCTAACCCTAACCCTAACCCGTACCATTCCCCTAACCCTAACCCGTACACTAAACCTAACCCGTACCCTAAACCTAATCCTAACGCTAACCCTAACCCTTACCTGTACCCTAACCCTATCCCGTACCCTAAGCCTAACCCTAACGCTAACCCCTAACCCTAAACCTAACCCGTACCCTAACCCTAACCCTAACCCGTACCCTAACCCTAACCGGTACCTTAACCCTAACACGTACCCTAACCCGTACCCTAACCCTAAACCTAACCTTAACCCTAACCCTACCCTAACCCGTACCCTAAACCTAAACCTAACCCTAAATCTAACCCTAACCCGTACCCTAACCCTTACCCTAAACCTAACCCTAACCCGTACCCTAAACCTAATCCTAACCCTAACCCTAACCTTTACCCTAACCCGTACCCTAACCCTAACCTTAACCAACCCTAACCCTAACCCTAACCCTAACCCTAACCCTTTCCTAACCCTAACACTAACCCTAAACCTAACCCTACCCCGTACCCTAACCCTAACCCGTACCCTAACCCTAACCCTAACCCTAACCCTAACCCGTACGTTATCCCTAACTCTAACACTAACCATAACCCTAACCCTAACACATACCCTAACCCTAACCCGTACGCTAATACTAACCCTAACCCTAACCCTAACCCCTAACCCTAACCCTAACCCGTACCCTAACCCTAACCCTAACCTGTACCCTAACCCTAACCCGTACACTAACCCTAACCCTAACCCGTACCCTAACCCGTACCCTAACCCTTACCCGTACGCTAACCCTGACCCGTACCCTAACCCTAACCCGTACCAAAACCCTAAAACATACCCTAACCCGTACCCCAACCCATACCCTAATCCTAAACCGTACCCTAACCCGTACCTTAACCCTAACCCTATCCCTAAACCTAACCCGTACCCTAAACCAAACCCTAACCCTAACCCTAACCCTAACCCGTACCCTTACCCTTAACCTAAACTTAACACTAACCCGTACCCTAACTTAAATCCTAACCCTAATCCTAACCCTAAACCTAACCCGTACCCTAACCCTAACCCTAACCCTAACTCTTACCCTGACCCGTACCCTAAACCTAACCCTAACCCTAACCCTAACCCCTAACCCCTAACCCTAAACATAACCCTAACCCTAACCCGTGTTTTAACACTAACACTAACCCTAACCCTAACCCTAAGCAGTACCCTAAACCTAACCCAAACCCTAACCCGTACCCTCACCCTAACCCCTAACCCTAACCCTAACCCGTACCCTAAACCTAACCCTAACCCTAACCCGTACCCTAACCCTAACCCTAACCCTAATCCTAACCCTAAACCTAACCCTAACCCTAACCCGTACCCTAACCCTAAACCTAACCTTAACCCTAAACCTAAACCTAACCACTACCCTAACCCGTACCCTAACCCGTAACCTAACCCTAACCCGTACCCTAACCCTAACCCGTACCCTAACCCGTACCCTAACCCGTACCCTAACCCTAACCCGTACCCTAACCCGTACCCTAACCCTAACCCGTACCCTAACCCTAACCCGTAACCTAACCCTAACCCTAACCCTAACCCTAACCCGTACCTTAACCCTTACCCTAACACTAACCCTAAACCGTACCCTAAACCTAACCCTAACCCTAACCCTAACCCGAACCCTAACCCGTACCCTAACCCTAACCCTAACCCGTACCCTAAACCTAACCCTAAACCTAACCCTTTCCTAACCCTAACCCTAACCCTATACCTAAGCCTAACCCTAACCCGTACCCTAACCCTAACCCGTACACTAACCCTAACCCTAACCCTAAACCGTACGCTAACCCTAACCCTAACCCTAACCCTAACCCTAACCATACCCGTACCCTAACCCTAACCCTAACCCTAACACTAACCCGTACCCTAACCCTAACCCGTACCCTAACCCTAACCCGTACCCTAACCCTAACCCGTACCCTAACCCTAAACCGTACCCGTACCCTAACCCTAACCCTTTGCTAAACCTAACCCTAACACTAACCCTAACCCAAACCCTAACCCTTACCCTAACCCGTACCCTAAACCTAACCCTAACCCGTACCCTAACCCTAACCCTAACCCTAACCCTAACCCGTACCTTAACCCTAACCCTAACCCAACCCTTTCCTAACCCTAATCCTAACCCTAACCCTAACCCTAAATCGTACCCTAACCCTAACCTGTACCCTAACCATAATACTAACCCTAACCCTTACCCTAACCCTAACCCGTACGCTAACCCTAACACTAACCCTAACCCTAACCCTAACCCGTACCCTAACCCTAACCCTAACCCTAACCCTAACCAGCACCCTAACCCTAACCCTAACCCGTACCCTAACCCTAACCCGTACCCTAACCCTAACCCTAACCCTAACCCTAACCCGTACCCTAAAAATAAACCTAACTCTAACCCTAACCCTAACCCGTACGCTAACCCTAACCCTAACCCTAACCCTAACCCGTACCCTAACCCTAACCCGTACCCTAAACCTAACCCTAACCCTAATCCTAACCCTAACCCCTAAACCTAAACCTAACCCGTACCCTAACCCTAACCCTAACCCGTAACCTAACCCTAACCCGTACCCTAAACCTAATCCTAACCCTAACCCTAACCCTAACCTGTACCCTAACCCTAACACTAACCCTAACCCGTACCCTAACCCTAACACTAACCCGTACCCTAACCCTAACCCATACCCTAAAACTAACCCTAACTCTAACCCTAACCCTAACCCGTACGCTAACCCTAACCCTAACCCTAACCCTAACCCTAACCCTAAACCGTACCCTAACCCTAACACGTACCATAACCCTAACCCTAATCCTAACACTTAACCCGTACCCTAAACCTAACCCTAACCCTAACCCTAACCCTTTCCTAACCCTAACCCTAACCCTAACCCCTAACCCTAACCCTTACCCGTACCCTAAACCTAACCCTAACCCGTACCCTAAACCTAACTGGTACCCTAACCCTAACACGTACCCTAACCCGTACCCTAAACCTAACCCTAACCCTAACCCTAACCCTAACTCGTACCCTAAACCTAACCCTAATCCTAACCCTAACCCTAACCCGTACCCTAACAGTTACCCTAAAACTAACCCTAACCCGTACCCTAAACCTAATCCTAACCCTAATCCTAACCCTTACCCTAACCCGTACCCTAACCCTAACCCTAACCCTAACTCGTACCCTAACCCGTATCCTAACCCTAACCCTAAACCTAACCCTAACCCTAACCCCTAAACCCTAACCCTAACCCTAACCCTAACCCGTACTTTAACACTAACACTAACCCTAACCCTAACCCTAACCCATACCCTAATCCTAAACCTTACCCTAACCCTAACCCTAACACTTACCCTAACCCTAACCCCTAACCCTAACCCTAACCCGTACCCTAAACCTAACCCTAACCCTAACCCGTACCCTTAACCTAACCCTAACGCTAACCCGTACCCTAACAGTAACCTAACCAGTACCCTAACCCTAAACCTAACCCTAACCCTAACCCGTACGCTAACCCTAACCTTAACCTTACCCCTAACCCTAACCCGTACCCTAACCATAACCCGTACCCTAACCCTAACACTAACCCTAATCCTAACCCTAACCCTAACACCTAACCCTAACCCTAACCCGTACCATTCCCCTAACCCTAACCCGTACACTAAACCTAACCCGTACCCTAAACCTAATCCTAACGCTAACCCTAACCCTTACCTGTACCCTAACCCTATCCCGTACCCTAAGCCTAACCCTAACGCTAACCCCTAAACCTAAACCTAACCCGTACCCTAACCCTAACCCTAACCCGTACCCTAACCCTAACCGGTACCTTAACCCTAACACGTACCCTAACCGTACCCTAACCCTAACCCTAACCTTAACCCTAACCCTACCCTAACCCGTACCCTAAACCTAAACCTAACCCTAAATCTAACCCTAACCCGTACCCTAACCCTTACCCTAAACCTAACCCTAACCCGTACCCTAACCCTAATCCTAACCCTAACCCTAAACTTTACCCTAACCCATACCCTAACCCTAACATTAACCAACCCTAACCCTAACCCTAACCCTAACCCTAACCCTTTCCTAACCCTAACACTAACACTAAACCTAACCCTACCCCGTACCCTAACCCTTACCCTAAACCTAACCCTAACGCGTACCCTAACCCTAATCCTAACCCTAACCCTAACCTTTACCCTAACCCGTACCCTAACCCTAACCTTAACCAACCCTAACCCTAACCCTAACCCTAACCCTAACCTTAACCCTAACCCGTACGTTATCCCTAACTCTAACCCTAACCCTAACCCTAACCCTAACACATACCCTAACCCTAACCCGTACGCTAATACTAACCCTAACCCTAACCCTAACCCCTAACCCTAACACTAACCCGTACCCTAACCCTAACCCTAACCTGTACCCTAACCCTAACCCGTACCCTAACCCTAACCCTAACCCTAACCCGTACCCTAACCCTTACCCGTACGCTAACCCTGACCCGTACCCTAACCCTAACCCGTACCAAAACCCTAACACATACCCTAACCCGTACCCCAACCCATACCCTAATATTAACCCGTACCCTAACCCGTACCTTAACCCTAACCCTAACCCTAACCCTAACCTGTACCCTAAACCAAACCCTAACACTAACCCTAAACCTAACCCGTACCCTTACACTTAACCTAAACTTAACTCTAACCCGTACCCTAACCTAAATCCTAACCCTAATCCTAACCCTAACCCTAACCCGTACCCTAACCCTAACCCTAACCCTAACACGTGCCCTAACCCGTACCCTAAACCTAACCCTAACCCTAACCCTAACCCCTAACCCCTAACCCTAACCATAACCCTAAACCTAACCCGTGTTTTAACACTAACACTAACCCTAACCCTAACCCTAAGCAGTACCCTAAACCTAACCCAAACCCTAACCCGTACCCTCACCCTAATCCCTAACCCTAACCTTAACCCGTACCCTAAACCTAACCCTAACCCTAACCCGTACCCTAACCCTAACCCTAACCCTAACCCTAACCCGTACGCTAACCCTAACACTAACCCTAACCCTAACCCGTACCCTAACCCTAACCCTAACCCTAACCCGTACCCTAAACCTAACCCTAACCCGTACCCTAACCCTAACCCGTACCCTAATCCGAACCCTAACCCTTTCCTAACCCTAACCCTAACCCTATACCTAACCCTAACCCTAACCCGTACCCTAAACCTAACCCTTTCCTAACCCTAACCCTAACCCTATACCTAAGCCTAACCCTAACCCGTACCCTAACTCTAACCCGTACCCTAACCCTAACCCTAACCCTAAACCTAACCCTAACCCTAAACCGTATGCTAACGCTAACCCTAACCCTAACCCTAACCCTAACCCGTACTCTAACCCTAACCCGTACCGTAACACTAAACCTAACCCTAACCCTAACCCTAACCCCTAACCCTAACACTAACCCGTACCCTAACCCGTAACCTAACCCTAACCCGTACTCTAACCTGTACCCTAACCCTAACACGTACCCTAACACTAACCCTAACCCTAACCCCTAACCCTAACCCTAACCCGTACCCTAAAACTAACCCTAACACGTACCCTAACCCTAACCGGTACCCTAACCCTAACACGTACCCTAAACCGTACCCTAACCCTAATCCTAACCCTAACCCTAACCCTAACCCGTACCCTAAACCTAACCCTAACCCTAACCTGTACCCGTACCCGTACCGTAACCCTTACACTAAACCTAACCCTAACCCGTACCTTAACCCTAAACCTAACCCTAACGCTAACCCTTACCCTAACCCGTTCCCTAACCCTAACCCTAACTCGTACCCTAACCCATACCCTAACCCTAACCCTCTCCCTAACCCCTAACCCCTAACCCTAACCCTAACCCTAACCCGTACTTTAACACTAACACTAAACCTAACCCTAACCCTAACCCGTACCCTAAACCTAAACCTTACCCTAAACCTAACCCTAACCCTTACCCTAACCCTAACCCAACCCGTACAGTAAACCTAAACCTAACCCTAACCCGTACCCTAACCCTAACGCTAACCAGTACCCTAACCCTAACCCTAACCCGTACCCTAACCCTAACCCATACCCTAACCCTAACTCTAACCCTAACCCATACCCTAACCCGTACCCTAACCCTAACCCGTAAACTAACCCTAACCCTAACCCTAACCCAACCCTAACCCTAACCCGTACCCTAACCCTAACCCTAACCCGTACCCTAACACGTACGCTAACCCTAACCCGTACCTTAACCCTAACCCTAACCCTAACCCGTACCCTAAACCTCACCCTAACCCTAACCCGTACACTAACCCTAACCCTAAACCTAACCCTAACCCTAACCCTTTCCTAAACCTAATCCTAACCCTAACCTGTACCCTAACACTAACCCTAACCCTAACCCTAACCCTAACACTAACCCGTACCCTAACCCTAAACCTAACCCGTACCCTAACCCTATCCCTAACCCTAACCCTAACCCTAACCCTAACCCTTTGCTGAACCTAACCCTAAACCTAACCCTAACCCTAACCGTAACCCTAACCCGTACCCTAACCCTAACCCTAACCCGTACCCTAACCCTAACCCTAACCCTAACCCTTACCCTAACCCTAACCCTAACCCTAACCCTAACCTTTTCCTAACCCTAACCCCTAACCCTAACCCTAACCCGTACCCTAAACCTAACCCTAACCATAACCCGTACCCTAACCCTAAACCTAAACCTAACCCGTAACCTAACCCTAACGCTAACCAGTACCCTAACCCTAACCCTAACCCGTACTCTAACCCTAACCCTAACCCTAACCCTAACCCTAACCCTAATCCGTACCTTAACCCTAACCCTAACCCTAACCCGTACCCTAACCCGCACCCTAACCCTAACCCGTACACTAACCCTAACCCTAAACCTAACCCTAACCCTAACCCTTTCCTAAACCTAACCCTAACCCTAACCTGTACCCTAACACTAACCCTAACCCTAACCCGTACCCTAACCCTAACCCTAAACCTAACCCTAACCCGTAGCCTATCCCTAACCCTAACCCTAACACTAACCCGTACACTAACCATAACCCGTACCCTAACCCGTACCCTAACACTAACCCTAACCCTAACGCCTATCCCCTAACCCTAACCCTAACCCTAACCCGTACCCTAACCCTAACCTTAACCCTAACCCCAACCCTAACCCGTACCCTAACCCTAACCCTAACCCGTACCCTAAACCTAACCCTAAGCCTAACCCTAACCCTTTGCTAACCCTAACCCTAACCCTAACCCTAACCCTAACCCGTACCCTAACCCTAACCCTAACCCGTACCCTAACCCTAACCCTAACCCTAACCCGTACACTAACCCTAACCCTAAACTTAACCCTAACACTAACCCGTTCCTAAACCTAAACCTAACCCTAACCCTAACCCGTACACTAACCCTAACACTAACCCTAACTTTAACCCTAACCCTAAACCTAACCCTAACACTAACCCTAACACTAACCTGTACGCTAACCCTAACCCTAACTCTAACCCTAACCCTAACCCGTACCCTAACCCTAACGCGTACCCTAACCCTAACCCTAATCCTAACCCTAACCCCTAACCCTAACCCTAACCCGTACCCTAACCCTAACACTAACCCGTACCCTAACACTAACCCGTACCCTAAACCTAATCCTAACCCTAACCCTAACCCTAACCTGTACCCTAACACTAACACGAACCCTAACCCGTACCATAAAACTAACCCTAACCCTAACCCTAACCCGTAACCTAACCCTACCCTAACTCTAACCCTAACCCTAAACCGTACCCTAACCCTAACCCTAACCCTAACCCCTAACCCTAACCCTAACCCGTACCCTAACCCTAACCCTAACCCGTACTCTAACCCTAACCGGTACCCTAAAACTAACACGTACCCTACCCCGTACCCTAAACCTAACCCAAACCCTAACCCTAACCCTAACCCGTGCCCTAAACCTAACCCTAACCCTAACCCTAACCCGTACCCTAACACTTACCCTAAATCTAACCCTAACCTGTACCCTAACCCTAATTCTAACCCAAATCCTAACCCTTACCCTAACCCGTACCCTAACCCTAACCATAACCCTAACTCGTACCCTAACCAGTACCCTAACCCTAACCCTAACCCTAACCCCTAACCCCTAACCCTAAACCTAACCCTAACCCTAACCCTAACCCGTACTTTAACACTAACACTAACCCTAACCCTAACCCTAACCCGTACCCTAAACCTAACCCTAAACCTAACCCTAACCCTAACCCGTACCCAAACCTAACCCTAACCCTAACCCGTACCCTAACACTAACCCTAACCAGTACCCTAACCCTAACCCTAACCCGTACTCTAACCCTAACACTAACCCGTACCCTAAACCTAACCCTAACCCGTACCCTAAACCGTACCCAAACCCTAACCCGTACCCTAACACTAACCCTAACACTAACCCAACCCTAACCCTAACCTGAACCCTAACCCTAATCCTAACCCGTACCCTAACACGTACCCTAAACCTAACCCATACTTTAACCCTAAACCGTACCCTAACACTAACCCTAACCCTAACCCTAACCCGTACCCTAACCCTAACCCTAACCCTTTCCTAAACCTAACCCTAACCCTAACCCTAACCCTAACCCTAACCCCTAACCCCTAACCCTAACTCTAACCCTAACACGTACCCTAACACTAACCCTAACCCTAACCCTAACCCTAACACTAACCCGTACCCTAACCCTAAACCTAACCCGTACCCTAATCCTAACCCTACCCCTAACCCTAACCCTAACCCTAACCCTTTGCTAAACCTAACCCTAAATCTAACCCTAACCCTAACCGTAACCCTAACCCGTACCCTAACCCTAACCCTAACCCGTACCCTAACCCTAACCCTAACCCTAACCCTTACCCTAACCCTAACCCTAATCCTAACCCTAACCCTTTCCTAACCCTAACCCCTAACCCTAACCCTAACCCGTACCCTAAACCTAACCCTAACCCTAACCCGTACCCTAACCCTAACCCTAAACCTAACCCGTACCCTAACCCTAACGCTAACCAGTACCCTAACCCTAACCCTAACCCGTACTCTAACCCTAACACTAACCCGTACCCTAACCCTAACCCTAACCCTAAACCGTACCCTAACCCGTACCCTAACCCTAACCCGTACCCTAACCCTAACCCTAACCCAACCCTAACCCTAAACCGTACCCTAACCCTAACCCTAACCCGTACCCTAAAACGTACCCTAACCATAACCCTAAACCTAACCCGTACCCTAACCCTAACCCGTACCCTAAAACGTACCCTAACCCTAACCCTAACCCTAACACAAACCCGTACCCTAACCCTAACCCTAACCCTAACACTAACCCGTATCCTAACCCTAACCCGTACCCTAACCCGTACCCTGACCCTAACCCTAACCCTAACCCCTAACCCCTAACCCTAACCCTAACCCTAACCCGTACCCTAACCCTAACCCTAACCCTAACCCGTACCCTAACCCTAACCCGTACCCTAACCCTAACCCTAACCCGTACCCTAACCCTAACCCTAACCCTAACCCTAACCCTTTGCTAAACCTAACCCTAACCCTAAACCTAAACCTAACCCTTACCCGTACCCTAACCCGTACCCTAACACGTACCCTAACCCTAACCCTAACCCTAACCCAAACCCGTACCCTAACCCTAACCCTAACACTAACACTAACACTAACCCGTATCCTAAACCTAACCCGTACCCTAACCCGTACCCTTACCCTAACCCTAACCCTAACCCCTAACCCCTAACCCTAAACCTAACCCTAACCCGTACCCTAACCCTAACCCTAACCCTAACCCTAACCCGTACCCTAACCCTAACCCGTACCCTAACCCTAACCCTAACCCGTACCCTAACCCTAACCCTAACCCTAGCCCTAACCCTTTCCTAACCCTAACCCTAACCCTAACCCTAACCCTAAACATAACCCTAAATCGTACCCTAACCCTAACCTGTACACTAACCCTAACCCTAACCCTAACCCGTACCCTAACCCTAACCCTAACCCGTACCCTAAACCTAACCCGTACCCTAACCCTAGCCCTAACCCTAAACCTAACCCTAACCCGTACCCTAAACCTAACCCTAACTCTAACCCTAACACTAACCCGTACGCTAACCCTAACCCTAACCCTAACCCTAACCCTAACCCGTACCCTAACCCTAACCCGTACCCTAACCCTAACCCTAACCCTAATCCTAACCCTAACCCCTAACCCTAACCCGTACCCTAACCCTAACCCTAACCCGTTCCCTAACCCTAACCCGTACCCTAAACCTAATCCTAACCCTAACCCTAAACCTAACCTGTACCCTAACCCTAACCCGTACCCTAACCCTAACCCTAACCCTAACCCTAACCTGTACCCTAAACCTAACCCTAACTCTAACCCTAACCCTAACCCGTACGCTAACCCTAACCCTAACCCTAAACCTAACCTTAACCCGTACCCTAACCCTAACCCTAACCACTAACCCTAACCCTAAACCGTACCCTAACCCTAACCCTAACCCGTACCCTAAACCTAACCGGTACCCTAATCCTAACACGTACCCTAACCCGTACCCTAAACCTAACCCTAACCCTAACACTAACCCTAACTCTAACCCTAACCCGTACCCTAAACCTAACCCTAACCCTAACCCTAACCCTAACGCGTACCCTAACCCTTACCTAAAGCTAACCCTAACCCGTACCATAACCCTAATCCTAACCCTTACCATAACCCGTACCCTAACCCTAAGCCTAACCCTAACTCGTACCCTAACCCGTACCGTAACCCTAACCCTAACCCTAACCCTATCCCCTAAACCCTAACCCTAACCCTAACCCTAACCCTAACCCTAACTCGTACTTTAACACTAACACTAACACTAACCCCAACACTAACCCGTACCCTAAACCTAAACCTTACCCTAACCCTAACCCTAACCCTTACACTAACCCTAACCCCTAACCCTAACCCTAACCCGTAACCTAAACCTAACCCTAACCCTAACCCGTACCCTAAACCTAACCCTAACCCTAACCCGTACACTAACACTAACCCTAACCAGTACCCTAACCCTAAACCTAACCCTAACCCTAACCCGTACGCTAACCCTAACCTTAATCCTAACCCTAACCCTAACCCGTAACCTAACCCTAACCCGTACCCTAACCCTAACCCTAACCCTAATCCTAACCCTAACCCTTAACCCTAACCCTAACCCGTACCCTTCCCCTAAACCTAACCCGTACCCTAACCCTAACCCGTACCCTAAACCTAATCCTAACCCTAACCCTAACCCTAACCTGTACCCTAAACCTAAACCGTACCCTAAGCCTAACCCTAACGCTAACCCCTAACACTAAACCTAACCCGTAACCTAACCCTAACCCTATCCCGTACCCTAACCCTAACCGGTACCTTAACCCTAACACGTACCCTAACCCGAACCCTAACCCTAACCCTAACCTTAAACCTAACCCTACCCTAACCCGTACCCTAAACCTAAACCTAAACCTAACCCTAACCCTAACCCGTACCCTAACCATTTCCCTAAACCTAACCCTAACCCGTACCCTAACCCTAATCCTAAACCTAAGCCTAACCCTTACCCTAATCCGTACCCTAACCCTAACCTTAACCAAACCTAAACCTAACCCTAACCCTAACCCTAACCCGTACCCTAACCCTAATCCGTACCCTAACCCTAACCCTAACCCTAACCCTAACCCTAACCCGTACGCTAACCCTAACTCTAACCCTAACCCTAAACCTAACCATAACACGTACCCTAACCCTAACCCGTACCCTAATCCTAACCCTACCCCTAACCCTAACCCCTAACCCTAACCCTAACCCGTACCCTAAACCTAACCCTAACCTGTACCCTAACCCTAACCCGTACCCTAACCCTAACCCTAACCCTAACCCTAACCCTAACCCGTACCCTAACCCTTACCCGTACCCTAACCCTGACCCTTACCCTAACCCTAACCCATACCCTAACCCTAACACATACCCTAACCCGTACACTAACCCGTACCCTAATCCTAACCCGTACCCTAAACCAAACCCTAACTCTAACCCTGACCCTAACCCGTACCGTTACCCTTAACCTAAACTTAACCATAACCCGTACCCTAACCCTAATCCTAACCCTAATCCTAACCCTACCACTAACCTGTACCCTAACCCTAACCCTAACCCTAACTCGTACCCTAACCCGTACCCTAACCCTAACCCTAACCCTAACCCTAACCCCTAACCCCTAACCCTAACCATAACCCTTACCCTAACCCGTACTTTAACACTAACACTAACCCTAAACCTAATCCTAACCCGTACCCTAAACCTAACCCTAAACCTAACGCTAACCCATACCCTAATACTAACCCCTAACCCTAACCCTACCCCGTACCCTAAACCTAACCCTAACCCTA
>JAVLSZ010000132.1:90000-95000 GCA_032313775.1 Urocyon cinereoargenteus | reverse complement strand
TAACCCTAACCCGTACACTAACCCTAACCCTAACCCTAAACCTTTCCTAACCCTAACCCTAAACCTAACCCATCCCTAACCCTAACCCGTATCCTAACCCTAACACGTACCCTAACCCTAACCCTAACCCTAAAACTAACCCTAACCCTAACACGTACGCTAACCCTAACCCTAACCCTAACACGTACCCTAACCCTAACCCGTACCCTAACCCGTACCCTAACCCTAACCGGTACCGTAACCCTAACACGTACCCTAACCCGTACCCTAACCCTAACCCTAACCTTAACCCTAACCCTACCCTAACCCGTACCCTAAACCTAAACCTAACCCTAAACCTAAACCTAACCCGTAAACTAACCCTTACCCTAAACCTAACCCTATCCCGTACCCTAACCCTAATCCTAACCCTAACCCTAACCCTTACCCTAACCCGTACCCTGACCCTAACCTTAACCAACCCTAACCCTAAACCTAAACCTAACCCTAACCCTTTCCTAACCCTAACCCTAACCCTAACCCTAACCCTAACCCTACCCCGTACCCTAACCCTAACCCGTACCCTAACCCTAACCCTAACCCTAACCCTAACCCGTACACTATCCCTAACTCTAACCCTAACCCTAACCCTAACCCTAACACATACCCTAACCCTAACCCGTACCAAAACCCTAAACATACCCTAACCCGTACCCTAAACCGTACCCTATACTAACCCGTACCCTAACCCGTACCTTAACCCTAACCCTAACCCTAACCCTAACCCGTACCCTAAACCAAACCCTAACCCTAACACTAACCCTAACCCGTACCCTTACCCTTAACCTAAACTTAACCCTAACCCGTACCCTAACCTAAATCCTAACCCCAATCCTAACCCTAACCCTAACCCGTACCCTAACCCTAACCCTAACCCTAACTCGTACCCTAACCTGTACCCTAAACCTAACCCTAACCCTAACCCTAACCCCTAACCCCTAACCCTAACCATAACCCTAACCCTATCCCGTGTTTTAACACTAACACTAAACCTAACCCTAACCAGTACCCTAAACCTAAACCTAACCCTAACCCGTACCCTAACCCTAATCCCTAACCCTAACCCTAACCCGTACCCTAAACCTAACCCTAACCCTAACCCGTACCCTAACCCTAACCCTAACCCTAACCCTAAACCTAACCCTAACCCTAAACCTAACCCTAACCCTAACTCGTACCCTAACCCTAACCCTAACCTTAACCCTAACCCTAACCCTAACCAGTACCCTAACCCGTACCCTAACCCTAACCCGTACCCTAACCCTAACCCATACCCTAACCCTAACCCTAACCCTAACCCGTACCCTAACCCTAACCCTAACCCTTTCCTAACCCTAACCCTAACGCTAACCCTAACCCTAACCCGTACCCTAACCCGTACCCTAACCCTAACCCTAACCCTAAACCTAACCCTAAACCTAACCCTAACCCGTACCCTAAAACTAACCCTAACCCTAACTCTGAAACTAACCCGTACCCTAAACCTAACCCGTACCCTAACCCGTACCCTAACCCTAACCCTAACTCTAACCTCTAACCCCTAACCCGTACCCTAACCCGTACCCTAACCCGTACACTAACCCTAACCCTAACCCTAACCCGTACCCTAACCCTAACCCTAACCCGTACACTAACCCTAACCCTAACCCTAAACCTTTCCTAACCCTAACCCTAACCCTAACCCATCCCTAACCCTAACCCGTATCCTAACCCTAACACGTACCCTAACCCTAACGCTAACCCTAAAACTAACCCTAACCCTAACACGTACGCTAACCCTAACCCTAACCTAAAACTAACCCTAACCCTAACACGTACGCTAACCCTAACCCTAACCCTAACCCTAACACGTACCCGAACCCTAACCCGTACCCTAACCCGTACCCTAACCCTAACCGGTACCGTAACCCTAACACGTACCCTAACACGTACCCTAACCCTAACCCTAACCTTAACCCTAACCCTACCCTAACCCGTAACCTAAACCTAAACCTAACCCTAAACCTAAACCTAACCCGTAAACTAACCCTTACCCTAAACCTAACCCTAACCCGTACCCTAACCCTAATCCTAACCCTAACCCTAACCCTTACCCTAACCCGTACCCTGACCCTAACCTTAACCAACCCTAACCCTAAACCTAAACCTAACCCTAACCCTTCCCTAACCCTAACCCTAACCCTAACCCTAACCCTAACCCTAACCCTACCCCGTACCCTAACCCTAACCCGTACCCTAACCCTAACCCTAACCCTAACCCTAACCCGTACGCTATCCCTAACTCTAACCCTAACCCTAACCCTAACCCTAACACATACCCTAACCCTAACCCGTACCAAAACCCTAAACATACCCTAACCCGTACCCTAAACCGTACCCTAATACTAACCCGTACCCTAACCCGTACCTTAACCCTAACTCTAACCCTAACCCTAACCCGTAACCTAAACCAAACCCTAACCCTAACACTAACCCTAACCCGTACCCTTACCCTTAACCTAAACTTAACCCTAACCCGTACCCTAACCTAAATCCTAACCCCAATCCTAACCCTAACCCTAACCCGTACCCTAACCCTAACCCTAACCCTAACTCGTACCCTAACCCGTACCCTAAACCTAACCCTAACCCTAACCCTAACCCCTAACCCCTAACCCTAACCATAACCCTAACCCTATCCCGTGTTTTAACACTAACACTAAACCTAACCCTAACCAGTACCCTAAACCTAAACCTAACCCTAACCCGTACCCTAACCCTAATCCCTAACCCTAACCCTAACCCGTACCCTAAACCTAACCCTAACCCTAACCCGTACCCTAACCCTAACCCTAACCCTAACCCTAAACCTAACCCTAACCCTAAACCTAACCCTAACCCTAACTCGTACCCTAACCCTAACCCTAACCTTAACCCTAACCCTAACCCTAACCAGTACCCTAACCCGTACCCTAACCCTAACCCGTACCCTAACCCTAAACCTAACCTTAACCCTAACTCTAACCCTAACCCGTACCCTAAACCTAACCCTAACTATAACCCTAACCCTAACCCGTACGCTAACCCTAACCCTAACCCTAACCCTAACACTAACCCTAACCCGTACCCTAACCCTAACCCGTACCCTAACGCTAACCCTAACCCTAACCCGTACGCTAACCGTAAAACTAACCCTAACCCTAACCCTAAACCTAACCCTAACCCTAACCCTAACCCGTACCCTAACCCTAACCCTAACCCGTACCCTAACCCGTACCCTAACCCTAACCCTAACCCGTATCCTAACCCTAAACCTAACACTAACCCTAAACCTAACCCGTAACCTAACCCTAAACTTAACCCGTACCCTAACCCTAACCCTAACCCTAACCCTTTCCTAACCCTAACCCTAACCCTAACACTAACCCTAACCCGTAACCTAACCCTAACACTAACCCGTACCCTAACCCTAACCGGTACCCTAAACCGTACCCTAACCCTAACCCTAACCCTAACCCTAACCCGTAGCCTATCCCTAACCCTAACCCTTACACTAACCCGTACACTAACCCTAACCCGTACCCTAACCCGTACCCTAACACTAACCCTAACCCTAACCCCTAACCCCTAACCCTAACCCTAACCCTAACCCGTACCCTAACCCTAACCTTAACCCTAACCCTAACCCTAACCCGTACCCTAACCCTAACCCTAACCCGTACCCTAAACCTAACCCTAACCCTAACCCTAACCCTAACCCTTTTCTAACCCTAACCCTAATCCTAACCCTAACCCTAACCCGTACCCTAACCCTAACCCTAACCCGTACCCTAACCCTAACCCTAACCCTAACCCGTACACTAACCCTAACCCTAACCCTAACCCTAACCCTAACCCTAAACCTTTCCTAAACCTAACCCTAAACCTAACCCTAACCCTAAATCGTACCCTAACCCTAACCTGTACCCTAACCCTAACCCTAACCCTAACCCTAACCCGTACGCTAAACCTAACACTAACCCTAACCCTAACCCTAACCTGTACCCTAACCCTAACCCTAAACCTAACCCTAACCCTAACCCGTACCCTAACCCTAACCCTAACCCTAACCCGTACCCTAACCCTAACCCGTAACCTAACCCTAACCCTAACCTTAACCCTAACTCTAACCCTAACCCGTACACTAAACCTAACCCTAAATCTAACCCTAACCCTAACCCGTACGCTAACCCTAACCCTAAACCTAACCCTAACCCTAACCCGTACCCTAACCCTAACTCGTAACCTAACCCTAACCCTAATCCTAACCCTAACCCCTAACCCTAACCCTAACCCGTACCCTAACCCTAACCCTAACCCTAACTCGTACCCTACCCCATACCCTAACCCTAACCCTAACCCTAACCCCTAAACCCTAACCCTAACCCTAACCCGTACCCTAAACCGTACCCTAACCCTAACCCGTACCCTAAACCTAACCCTAACCCTAACCAAACCCTAACCTTAACCCGAACCCTAACCCTAACCCTAACCCGTACCCTAACCCTAACACTAACCCGTACAAAACCTAACCCTAACCCTAACCCGTAACCTAACACTAACCCTAACCAGTACCCTAACCCTAACCCTAACCCGTACCCTAACCCTAACCCGTACCCTAACACGTACCCTAACGCTAACCCATACTTTAACCCTAAACCGTACCCTAACCCTAACCCTAACCCTAACCCGTACCCTAACCCTAACCCTAACCCTTTCCTAAACATAACCCTAACCCTAAACCTAACCCTAACCCGTAACCTAACCCTAACACTAACCCGTACCCTAACCCTAACCCGTACCCTAAACCGTACCCTAACCCTAACCCTAACCCGTATCCTAACCCTAAACCTAACACTAACCCTAAACCTAACCCGTAACCTAACCCTAAACTTAACCCGTA
This sequence comes from Urocyon cinereoargenteus, assembly GCA_032313775.1. Classification (NCBI taxonomy): domain Eukaryota; kingdom Metazoa; phylum Chordata; class Mammalia; order Carnivora; family Canidae; genus Urocyon; species Urocyon cinereoargenteus. The sequence continues at coordinate 90,040 of JAVLSZ010000132.1, read as the reverse complement.
CCCTAACCCTAACCCTAACCCTAACCCTTCCTAACCCTAA
>JAVLSZ010000132.1:77500-82500 GCA_032313775.1 Urocyon cinereoargenteus | reverse complement strand
ACCCTAAACCGAAACCTTACCCTAAACCTAACCCTAACGATTACCCTAACCGTAACCCCTAAACCTAACCCAACCCGTACCCTAAACCTAACCCTAACCCTAACCCGTACACTAACCCTAACGCTAACCAGTACCCTAACCCTAACCCCTAACCCCTAACCCTAACACTAACCCTAACCCTAACCCGTACTTTAACACTAACACTAACCCTAACCCTAACCCTAACCCGTACCCTAAACCTAAACCTTACCCTAAACCTAACCCTAACCCTTACCCTAACCCTAACCCCTAACCCTAACCCAACCCGTACCCTAACCCTAACCCTAAGCCTAACCCGTACCCTAACCCTAACCCGTACCCTAACCCTAACCCTAACCCTAATCCTAACCCTAACCCCTAACCCTAACACTAACCCGTACTCTAACCCTAACCCTAACCCGTAACCTAAACCTATCCCGTACCCTAACCTGTACCCTAACCCTAACACGTACCCTAACACTAACCCTAACCCTAACCCCTAACCCTAACCCGTACCCTAAACCAAACCCTAACCCTAACCCTAACCCTAACACTAACCCTAACTCGTACCCTAACCCGTACCCTAAACCTAACCCTAACCCTAACCCTAAACCTAACCCTAACCCAAACCCTAACCCGTACCCTAAACCTAACCCTTTCCTAAACCTAACCATAACCCGTACGCTAACCCTAACCCTAAACCTAACCCTAACCCGTACCCTAACCCTAACACTAACCCGTACCCTAACCCTAACCCTAACCCGTACCCGTACCCTAAACCTAACCCTAACTCTAACCCTAACCCTAACCCGTACGCTAACCCTAACCCTAACCCTAACCCTAACCCTAACTCTAACCCGTACCCTAACCCTAACCCGTACCCTAACCCTTACCGGTACCCTAACCCTCACACGTACCCTAACCCGTACCCTAAACCTAACCCTAACCCTAACCCTAACCCGTACCCTAAACCTAACCCTAACCCTAAAACTAACCTTAACCCGTACCCTAACACTTACCCTAAACCTAACCCTAAACCGTACCCTAACCCTAATCCTAACCCTAATCCTAACCCTTACCCTAACCCGTACCCTAACACTAACCCTAACCCTAACTCGTACCCTAACCCGTACCCTAACCCTAACCCTAACCCTTACCCTAACCCCTAACCCCTAACCCTAAACCTAACCCTAAACCTAACCCTAACCCGTACTTTAACACTAACTCTAACCCTAACCCTAACCCTAACCCATACCCTAAACCTAACCCTAAAACTTACCCTAACCCTAACCCGTACCCTAAACCGAACCCTAACCCTAAACCGTACACTAACACTAACCCTAACCAGTACCCTAACCCTAACCCTAACCCTAACCCTAACCCTAACCCGTACCCTAAACCGTACCCTAACCCTAACCCGTACCCTAACCCTAACCCTAACCCTAACCCAACCCTAACCCTAACCCTAGCCCTAACCCTAACCCGTACCCTAAACCTAACCCTAACCCGTACCCTAACCCTAACCCTAACCCTAACCCATACCCTAAACCTAAACCTAACCCGTAACCTATCCCTAACCCTAACGCGTACCCTAACCCTAACCCTAACCCTAACCCGTACCCTAAACCTAACCCTAACCCGTACCCTAACCCTAACCCTAACCCTAACCCTAACCCTAACCCGTACCCTAAATCTAACCCTAACCCGTAACCTAACCCGTACCCTAACCCTAAACCGTACCCTAACCCTAACCCGAACCATAACCCTAACCCGTACGCTAACACTACCACTAACCCTAAACCTAACCCTAACCCTAACCCTAACCCGTACCCTAAACCTAACCCTAACCCGTACCCTAACCCTAACCCTAACCCTAACCCTAACCGTTTGCTAACCCTAAACCTAACCCTAACCCTAACCCGTACATTAACCCTAACCCTAACCCTAACCCTAACCCTAACCCGTACCCTAAACCTAACCCGTACCCTAACCCTAACCCTAACCCTAATCCTAACCCTAACCCCTAACCCTAACACTAACCCGTACCCTAAACCTAACCCTAACCCGTACCCTAACCCTAACCAGTACCCTAACCTGTACCCTAAACCTAACACGTACCCTAACACTAACACTAACCCTAACCCCTAACCCTAACCCTAACCCGTACCCTAACCCGTACCCTAACCCGTACCCTAACCCTAACCGGTACCCTAAACCTAACATGTACCCTAACCCGTACCCTAACCCTAACCCTAACCCTAACCCTAACCCTAACCCGTACCCTAAACTTAACCCTAACCCTAACCCTAAACCTAACCCGTACCCTAACCCTTACCCTAAACCTAACCCTAACCCGTACCCTAACCCTAAACCTAACCCTAACCCTAACCCTTACCCTAACCCGTACCCTAACCCTAACCCTAACCCTAACTCGTACCCTAACCCATACCCTAACCCTAACCCTAACCCTAACCCTAACCCTAACCCTTTAAACCCTAACCCTATCCCTAACCCAAACCCTAACCCGTACTTTAACACTAACACTAACCCTAAACCTAACACTAACCCGTACCCTAAACCTAAACCTTACCCTAAACCTAACCCTAACGATTACCCTAACCGTAACCCCTAACCCTAACCCAACCCGTACCCTAAACCTAACCCTAACCCTAACCCGTACACTAACCCTAACGCTAACCAGTACCCTAACCCTAACCCCTAACCCCTAACCCTAACACTAACCCTAACCCTAACCCGTACTTTAACACTAACACTAACCTTAACCCTAACACTAACCCGTACCCTAAACCTAAACCTTACCCTAAACCTAACCCTAACCCTTACCCTAACCCTAACCCCTAACCCTAACCCAACCCGTACCCTAACCCTAACCCTAACACTAACCCGTACCCTAAACCTAACCCGTACCCTAACCCTAACCCTAACCCTAATCCTAACCCTAACCCCTAACCCTAACACTAACCCGTACTCTAACCCTAACCCTAACCCGTACCCTAACCCTATCCCGTACCCTAACCTGTACCCTAAACCTAACACGTACCCTAACACTAACCCTAACCCTAACCCCTAACCCTAACCCGTACCCTAAACCAAACCCTAACCCTAACCCTAACCCTAACACTAACCCTAACTCGTACCCTAACCCGTACCCTAACCCTAACCCTAACCCTAACTCGTACCCTAACCCGTACCCTAACCCTAACCCTAACCCTTACCCTAACCCCTAACCCCTAACCCTATACCTAACCCTAAACCTAACCCTAACCCGTACTTTAACACTAACTCTAACCCTAACCCTAACCCTAACCCATACCCTAAACCTAACCCTAAAACTTACCCTAACCCTAACCCGTACCCTAAACCGAACCCTAACCCTAACCCGTACCCTAACACTAACCCTAACCAGTACCCTAACCCTAACCCTAACCCTAACCCTAACCCGTACCCTAAACCGTACCCTAACCCTAACCCGTACCCTAACCCTAACCCTAACCCTAACCCAACCCTAACCCTAACCCGAACCCTAACCCTAACCCTAACCCGTACTCTAAACCTAACCCTAAACCTAACCCTAACCTTAACCCGTACACTAAACCTAAACCTAACCCTAACCCGTACCCTAACACTAACCCTAACCAGTACCCTAACCCTAACCCTAAACTGTACCCTAACCCTAACCCGTACCCTAACACGTACCCTAACCCTAACCCATACTTTAACCCTAAACCGTTCCCTAAACCTAACCCTAAACCTAACCCTAACCCGTACCCTAACCCTAACCCTAACCCTTTCCTAAACATAACCCTAACCCTAACCCTAACCCTAACCCTAACCCTAACCCATACTTTAACCCTAAACCGTACCCTAACCCTAACCCTAACCCTAACCCTAACCCGTACCCTAACCCTAACCCTAACCCTTTCCTAAACATAACCCTAACTCTAACCCGTACCCTAACCCTAACCCGTACCCTAACCCTAACCCGTACCCTAACCCGTACCCTAAACCGTACCCTAACCCTAACCCTAACTCGTACCCTAACCCTAACCCTAACACTAACCCGTACCCTAACCCTAACCCGTACCCTAAACCGTACCCTAACCCTAACCCTAACCCTAACCCCTAACCCCAAACCCTAACCCTAACCCTAACCCGTACCCTAACCCTAACCCAAACCCTAACCCTAACCCGTACCCTAAACCTAACCCTAACCCGTACCCTAACCCTAACCCGTACCCTAACCCGTACCCTAAACCTAACCCTAACCCGTACCCTAACCCTAACCATAACCCTAACCCTAAACCTTTGCTAACCCTAACCCTAACCCTAAACCTAACCCTAAACCTAACCCTAACCCGTACCCTAACCCTAAACCGTACCCTAACCCTAATCCGAACCGTAACTCTAACCCGTACGCTAACACTACCACTAACCCTAACCCTAACCCTAACCCTAACCCTAACCCTAACCCGTACCCCAACCTAACCCTAACCCGTACCCTAAACCTAACCCTAACCCTAACCCTAACCCTTTGCTAACCCTAAACCTAACCCTAACCCTAACCCGTACGCTAACCCTAACCCGAACCCTACCCATGACCCTAACCCGTACCCTAACCCTAACCCGTACCCTAACCCTAACCCTAACCCTAATCCTAACCCTAACCCCTAAACCTAACACTAACCCGTACCCTAACCCTAAACCTAACCCGTAACCTAACCCTAACCCGTACCCTAACCTGTACCCTAACCCTAACACGTATCCTAACACTAACCCTAACCCTAACCCCTAACCCTAACCCGTACCCTAAACCAAACCCTAACCCTAACCTAACCCTAACCCGTACGCTTACCCTTAACCTAAACTTAACCCTAACCCGTACCCTAACCTAAATCCTAACCCTAATCCTAACCCTAACCCTAACCCGTACCCTAACCCTAAACCTAACCCTAACTCGTACC
>JAVLSZ010000132.1:55000-57500 GCA_032313775.1 Urocyon cinereoargenteus | reverse complement strand
ACCCCTAACCCTAACCCTAACCCTAACCCTAACCCGTACTTTAACACTAAAACTAACCCTAACCCTAACCCTAACCCGTACCCTAAACCTAAACCTTACCCTAAACCTAACCCTAACCCTTAGCCTAACCCTAACCCCTAACCCTAACCCAACCCGTACCCTAAACCTAACCCTAACCCTAACCCGTACCCTAACCCTAACGCTAACCAGTACCCTAACCCTAACCCTAACCCGTAACCTAACACTAACCCGTACCCTAACCCTAACCCTAAACCTAACCCTAACCCTAACCCATACCCTAACCCTAACCCGTACCCTAACTCGTACCCTAACCCTAACCCTAACACGTACCCTAACCCTAACCCTAACCCTAACACTAACCCGTACCCTAACCCTAACCCATACCCTAATCCGTACACTAACCCTAACCCTAACCCTAACCCCTAACCCCTAACCCTAACCCTAACCCTAACCCGTATCCTAACCCTAACCCGTACCCTAACCCGTACCCTAACCCGTACCCTAAACCTAACCCTAACCCTAACCCTAACCCTTTGCTAACCCTAACCCTAACCCTAACCCTTACCCTAACCCTAATCCGTACCCTAACCCGTATCCTAACCCGTACCCTAACCCGTACCCTAACCCTAACCCGTACACTAACCCTAACTCTAACACTAACCCTAACCCTAACCCTTTCCTAACAATAACCCAAACCCTAACCCTAACCCTAAATCGTACCCTAACCCTAACCTGTACCCTAACACTAACCCTAACCCTAAACCTAACCCGTACGCTAACCCTAACACTAACCCTAACCCTAACCCTAACCCGTACCCTAACCCGAACCCTAACCCTAACCCTAACCCGTACCCTAACCCTAACCCTAACCCTAACCCTAACCCTAAACCGTACCCTAACCCTAACCCGTACGCTAACCCTAACCCTAACCCTAACCCGTACCCTAACCCGTACCCTAACCCTAACACTAACCCGTACCCTAACCCTAACCCTAACCCTAACCCGTACCCTAAACCTAACCCTAACTCTAACCCTAACCCTAACCCGTACCCTAACCCTAACGCTAACCAGAACCCTAACCCTAACCCTAACCCGTAACCTAACACTAACCCGTACCCTAACCCTAACCCTAAACCTAACCCTAACCCTAACCCATACCCTAACCCTAACCCGTACCCTAACTCGTACCCTAACCCTAACCCTAACCCTAACCCGTACCCTAAACCTAACCCTAACTCTAACCCTAACCCTAACCCGTACCCTAACCCTAACGCTAACCAGTACCCTAACCCTAACCCTAACCCGTACACTAACCCTAACCCGTACCCTAACCCTAACCCTAATCCTAACCCTAACCCCTAACCCTAACCCTAACCCGTACCCTAACCCTAACACTAACCCGTACCCTAACACTAACCCGTATCCTAAACCTAATCCTAACCCTAACCCTAACCCTAACATGTACGCTAACACTAACACTAACCCTAACCCGTACCCTAACCCTAACCCTAACCCTAACCCTAACCCGTACCCTAAACCTAACCCCTAACCCTAACCCTAACCCGTACCCTAACCCTAACCCTAACCCATACCCTAACCCTAACCATTACCCTAACCCTAACACGTACCCTAACCCGTACCCGAAAACTAACCCTAACCCTAACCCTAACCCTAAACCGTACCCTAAACCTAACCCTAAACCTAACCCTAACCCGTACCGTAACACTTACCCTAAACCTAACCATAACTCGTACCCTAACCCTAATCCTAACTCTAATCCTAACCCTTACCCTAACCCGTACCCTAACCCTAACCCTAACCCTAACTCGTACCCTAACCCGTACCCTAACACTAAACCTAACCCTAACCCCTAACCCCTAACCCTCAACCTAACCCTAACCCTAACCCTAACCCGTACTTTAACACTAACACTAACCCTAACCCTAACCCTAACCCGTACCCTAACCCTAACCCTAAAACTAACCCTAACCCTAACCCGTACCCTAAACCTAACCCTAACCCTAAACCGTACCCTAACACTAACCTTAACCAGTACCCTAACCCTAACCCTAACCCGTACCCTAACCCTAACCCGTACCCTAACCCTAACCCTAACCCTAACCCTAAACCTTACCCTAAACCGTACCCGAACCCTAACACGTACCCTAACCCTAACCCTAACCCTAACCCAACCCTAACCCTAACCCGAACCCTAACCCTAATCCTAACCCGTACCCTAACACGTACCCTAACCGTAACCCATACTTTAACCCTAAACCATACCCTAACGCTAACCCTAACCCTAACCCTAACCCGTACCCTAACCCTAACCCTAACCCTTTCCTAAACCTAACCATAACCCTAACCCTAACCCTAACCCTAACCCTAACCCTAACCCGTACCCTAAACCTAACCCGTACCCTAACCAGTAACCTAACCCTAACCCTAACCCTAACTCGTACCCTAACCCTAACCCTAA